>CAWUFW010020510.1:0-149366 GCA_963921515.1 Calotriton arnoldi
CTGAACCATGCTCACATCACAGGGAGTGGAGAAGGACTCACAAGATGGCTGACACTGGCTACTGCTGTGGGGAGCACAAGGCCCTGCTGCCAACTGTGCACCAACAAACAGCAGGACACCACTGACTGACATCCTGAGAGACAACTTACACTCCCTGCAATGCAAGCACGTTCCATGGTGGGATATCTGGCTGGCTGGGTGGGAAGGGGGACTTGCAGCACTGACCATAGTCACCAGCACCTCCCCTCACACCCCCCCAACACAAACTCCACAGTACCCACCTGGTAGAATGCAATGCCCTCCATCCTAACACAAGATCCCACAAAGCACCACCACCCTGGGTTATGTTGTGTGAAGCACAGGGACACTCTTGGGACTCTTAGCCAAACAACTGCCAGGACAACACTCCCAGCCATCCTGTCAGCACAGCCAGCCCACCCCACAGGGAAGCAGAGTCAAAAGGAAGGAAGCATGGGCATGCTGGGAAGGGGGTGGAGGCAATAGCATGATGGGAGTCGTAGTCACAGACATTGCTCAGCCTCACAACTGGCCCATCAACACCACCCTGAACCATGCTCACATCACAGGGAGTGGAGAAGGACTCACAAGATGGCTGACACTGGCTACTGCTGTGGGGAGCACAAGGCCCTGCTGCCAACTGTGCACCAACAAACAGCAGGACACCACTGACTGACATCCTGAGAGACAACTTACACTCCCTGCAATGCAAGCACGTTCCATGGTGGGATAACTGACTGGGTGGGTGGGTGGGTGGGAAGGAGGTCTGGCTGTCAACCAAACACAATCAATGCAGACCATGTTCACACCCCAGAGAATACATAGAAATGCCCAAATAATGCAGGACAATGTGCCACACCAATATCAACCCCTGACTGTGACGACTTAGGACAATACAATGTACAGGCCCGCACCCCGAGGCACAGTCACAACTGTCAGGTGTGTCAACCACTGATGCCTGCAGAAACATGACATACATTGTTTGTGTCTCCCAAAAACAGGTGATGATAGGGACACAGCAGCAGACGCTGAGGAGTCCCAGTCCCAGGCTCAAGAGGATGCCGAGCTCACTGGCGTCGTACAGCCTCTGTCCTCCTCGGACGATGAACAACCTGGCACATCCGGTGCAAGTCAACATGCTGCACCAGCAGGACCACCAGCTGCAGCACCAGCAGGTCCACCAGCTGCACCCCCTGCACCCACCCCTCCAACGACTGTCACCACGAATACCATCCCTGCCGACATGGACAGAATAAGGAACAACACCAGCGCAGTGACCCTGGACCAACCTGGGGCCATGGACACCACCACCACCACCACCCCCAAGGTGGACCAGGGTTATCTGTGCGTGCAACTGCACACACTGCACATGTCAGCAGGGGTGGTGGGAGGGGTGGGAGACAGAGGTCGCTGCTTGCAGACGTTACTGGTGTGCATGAAGACCCACAACTGGTACGCATAGCTGATGCGTACCAGTCCAGCACCGGAGAGCTCAGCCAGGTAGTGGGGCTCCTCAGAGACATCAAACAGCAGCAGGCTGCCCATCATGCCCGCTTGGACTCCCACATGTCCCGCGTGGAGTCCAAGTGGGATGTACTACATGAGATGACGGCGGTGCACAGGGACATTTTACAATGCCTCCGCCAGATGAACAGCAACCAGTCCACACCTCCCTGTGTGCCAACAACATCTGGTACCGAACAAACTGCAACTGCCACAGGGAGGGAGGAGGACTCTGGCGGAGAGTCCCCTGCACCGCAGCAGCCTGCACTTGAGGGCCCCCCCCCCAAGAAGAGGGGTCGTCCGAGGAGGGGAAAGTGAGAGGCTGATGGCCAAGCGCAACTCCCAGGAAGCCTGAACCTGTTCTGGATTTTCGCCTTTGTGCACAGACTGTTCACCCTGTTGATGGCAACACTACTCCCACACATTGCATGGGGAGTACAAGTTGGAACAATGTGTCAGACAACTGTGGCCCCGATACTGGGGATCCTGTCTACCTGGACTTTCTATTCATCTAGGAACTTGGGATTGCAAGATTCATGTACAGCACAATCCATCCTATGCACTATTATCACAGATGTATCACAATAAACACACTAATACACCATACTTGCCTCTGTCGTGATTCCAACGTGGGTGCTGTTATGGGGATGATGAACTGCAAAATTACACTGTGTATGCGAACTGCAACAGCAAGGACAACACAGGCATGTGAGTACAGGCAACGTGACACATATGAGGGAGACACACCACCAGGGCTACACAACACATACACACCTAGGCCATCTGACTCATTGCCTACACTGATGTTGCCAGGGAAGACGGTGCAATGCACAGACACCACACCCATTCCCAGTTGTAGTCAAGTAGCCCACAGGTGCAGTAAGCAAATGGCAGTCAAATGTGTGACCACAGACAACGCACATCACTAAGTGAAGCACAGGTTTATTACACAGTAGCAACATGCCGTAACCACTACAGATGCAAGGTAACCCCACCTGGTAGCGGGCGCACAGTCAACAACTGTAGACAGAAGGAAGTCCATGGGTGTGGCGCACATCACCTGTAGGGACACAACAGCTACCAGCCTGGATGTGCAATCACGTCGTCGGTGGACACAGTTGACCAAACGAATCTGAAAGTACCCTGTGAAGGACAGAAATGACACACAGTCAAAAGCAATGCAGTACAGGACAGAACAGCAAAACTCATGCACAATACATGTTACAAGATACCCACCCAGAACCAAGTTAGCATGTCAACACTGTTGGGGAGTACAGCCCACCTGTCACCACACATCGCAACACACATCCTGTCAAGTAGCCCATGGACACACTCCAACAGCACCAGAGCACCACCCACACATCATGCCAACTCACATCATTCACATGACACCTCAGGATACTCACATTCAGCTAAAGAAGTTGGTGATGAGCTGTGTGCGGACATCACCATCACCATCATCATCATCATCGTCACTGGCATCGTGGTCCAGGCCAGGATCCTCCACAGGTGGCGGATGTTGGTCATCGTCATCCTGGATGAGAGGCAACTCCTTCCGCACTGCCAGGTTGTGGAGCATGCAGCAGACGATGATAATCTTGCACACTTTCGCAGGGGCATATGGGAGGGACCCTCCGGTCTTGTCCAGGCAGCGGAAGCGGCTCTTCAGGAGACCAAAGGTCCGCTCAATCACTCTCCTGGTCCGACCATGTGCCTCATTGTAGCGCATCTGGGCAGGTGTCACAGGGTTCCTGAGGGGTGTCAGCAACCACGGCATGTTGGGGTATCCCGAGTCACCTACGGACAGACAAGTGCACATCAGCTGACTTGGAAAAGTGGGCGGAATACTACAGATCAGATCACACACAATGGCACAAAGTCAGTACACACCGACAAGCCAGGCACGCTGGTTCTGCATCTGTGCCATCAACCTGGGGATGCGACTACTCCTCATCACAAAGGCATCGTGTGCTGAACCAGGGAAACGGGCACACACGTGTGTGATGGTCATGTCTGCAAGACACACCACCAGTGCATTGACCGAGTGGTAGTGCTAGCGGTTCCTGTAGGCCTGCTCCTGGGCCTGTGGTGGTACCAAAGCCACATGTGTCCCATCAATGGAGCCAATGACATGCGGCATCCTCCCCAGGGCATAAAAGTCACTCTTCACGTCAGTGAGTCGTCGCAGTCTAGGGAAATAGATGTACCGGTTCAGGAAGAGCAACATTGCCGCCAAGAAATCGCGGAGCACACGGCTGAACATGGTCTGTGACATCCCACCAGCAGACGCCACAGTATGTTGGAAGGTACCGGTGGCAAAGAAGTGTAGGGCTGCCATCACCTTCACCTTGGGGGTCAGCGCTGTAGGATACGGCCGGCCAGGCTGCAAATGTGGGGACAACTGCACTGCAAAATCCTCAATCAGCTGCCTGGTGAAGCGGTACCGTCGGATGCTGTCCCGTTCCACCATCGTTGCCAGGTCTGGGAATGGCCGATGGACAGCAGGAGCCCTGCAGTGCAGAGGAGAAGTAAGCAAGATCGTCAGTCACCCCACATATGCGGCATTGAACACACTCAAGATCCCAACATACATCATCATGAGGCACAACTACATGAAGTGTGCAGTACCGGAACGACATGTATGGTACATACATGGCCAACATCTGTCAACACGGTCCTACAGGTGGCATCAATTTGTCCCAGGTTGGCCCATTGGATATCATGATGCTGTGTCACAGTCACCCCCCAGTGACATGTGAGGACAGATGTGCCCCAGGCACCACAGCTCAACGACAGGCAAATTCCCAGGGACCCTGTAATGCCACATGGACACTGGCATCACCTGGAGTATCATGTGTACACCACAACAAAACAAACATGACCCCCACAGGTAGTGGCCACACTTGCCATGGCAGGAGAGCCATGGACGTCTGTGACACACACGCACAACATCAGAGTCCATGCACACACAACGTGGATGTGGAGACTGTCTCCCATTGTGCACATGAAATCAGAGACATTGTAAACACTACATGCACAAAGACTGTGGAGGGCCATCACTATTGTGCCACTGGGACACCCTGGCTCAAACATACCGTCCCACATGGGACTCACGGGGTATGTGACATGACATACACAAACACCACTGTGAAATGTGACCATGACACATGCACAGATATGAACAGTTGCACATCACAGTGGTCACGTACACGTAACACCCAGGATCCTGTCCCCATTAACACGTGCACAGCCTGGGGGTGGCTGCCCACAGGTGACACCCACAGGACAACATGTACACCAACATACACACAATAGGAAATGCAGCCTTACATGCCTTATGATAAGGTTTGGACAGGCTGTCGTGATGTAGGTGTGCCCCTCACTCCCTGGGAGCTATCTGTGGCTGGCACATGTCCATCTGAGACAGGCATGCTGACCTATGCCAGTCACATATACAGTGATGCGTTGAACAGCAATGGACCGATCGGTGCCTCCGGCCGGCCCATTGCATTCAATGTGTGCGGGTACGCGTTGTACACCTGTGCGCGTTGAACTGCAATGGACCGATCGGTGCCTCCGGCCGGCCCATTGCATTCAATGTGTGCGGGTACGCGTTGTACCCCTGTGCGCGTTGAACAGCAATGGACCGATCGGTGCCTCCGGCCGGCCCATTGCTTTCAATGTGTGCGGGTACGCGTTGTACCCCTGTGCGCGTTGAACAGCAATGGACCGATCGGTGCCTCCGGCCGGCCCATTGCTTTCAATGTGTGCGGGTACGCGTTGTACCCCTGTGCGCGTTGAACAGCAATGGACCGATCGGTGCCTCCGGCCGGCCCATTGCTTTCAATGTGTGCGGGTACGCGTTGTACCCCTGTGCGCGTTGAACAGCAATGGACCGATCGGTGCCTCCGGCCGGCCCATTGCTTTCAATGTGTGCGGGTACGCGTTGTACCCTGTGCGCGTTGAACAGCAATGGACCGATCGGTGCCTCCGGCCGGCCCATTGCTTTCAATGTGTGCGGGTACGCGTTGTACCCCTGTGCGCGTTGAACAGCATTGGACCGATCGGTGCCTCCGGCCGGCCCATTGCTTTCAATGTGTGCGGGTACGCGTTGTACCCCTGTGCGCGTTGAACAGCAATGGACCGATCGGTGCCTCCGGCCGGCCCATTGCTTTCAATGTGTGCGGGTACGCGTTGTACCCCTGTGCGCGTTGAACAGCAATGGACCGATCGGTGCCTCCGGCCGACCCATTGCTTTCAATGTGTGCGGGTACGCGTTGTACCCCTGTGCGCGTTGAACAGCAATGGACCGATCGGTGCCTCCGGCCGGCCCATTGCTTTCAATGTGTGCGGGTACGCGTTGTACCCCTGTGCGCGTTGAACAGCAATGGACCGATCGGTGCCTCCGGCCGGCCCATTGCATTCAATGTGTGCGGGTACGCGTTGTACCCCTGTGCGCGTTGAACAGCAATGGACCGATCGGTGCCTCCGGCCGGCCCATTGCATTCAATGTGTGCGGGTACGCGTTGTACCCCTGTGCGCGTTGAACTGCAATGGACCGATCGGTGCCTCCGGCCGGCCCATTGCATTCAATGTGTGCGGGTACGCGTTGTACCCCTGTGCGCGTTGAACAGCAATGGACCGATCGGTGCCTCCGGCCGGCCCATTGCATTCAATGTGTGCGGGTACGCGTTGTCCCCTGTGCGCGTTGAACAGCAATGGACCGATCGGTGCCTCCGGCCGGCCCATTGCTTTCAATGTGTGCGGGTACGCGTTGTACCCCTGTGCGCGTTGAACAGCAATGGACCGATCGGTGCCTCCGGCCGGCCCATTGCTTTCAATGTGTGCGGGTACGCGTTGTACCCCTGTGCGCGTTGTACCTCAATGGACCGATCGGTGCGCACCCATTGACAATGGGCTTGCCTGGCAACGGACGCGTTTTCGAATTTCGAACGAGTCGGTTGCTGGAAAATCAGTTGGTCACCCACAACAATGTTGCAAATTCATGTATGTCATGAAGTTGAAGTTTTGAAGGATGCTGTGGGCGTGTTTTGGTGCTGCTATTCCATGGATTGGCCAGATTCAGAAGATGCAAACGACTTGGACCTATCACTTTGGACACAAGGGACAGTATCTGCCTCTCCAGCACATATATATTGCTGCCTGTTCCCCTGAGAGCCCACTTGCCTGCACTACATGCTCCAGGACGACATCTGCCACTGCACTGCTGCTGTCTCTGCCCCTCTGGACCCTGCAATGGCACGTACTGTGGAGAGAGCCCCAGCCTTCAGCCTTGAGGAGAACCAGGCCCTGCTGGACAGCCTACTTCCACAGTACAGCAAGCTGTATGGGACACCAGGGGAGCAGGTGAGTGTTCTGTGCACTGCCTTTCTGAATGTGCATTTTGTCTGACTAGCAAGGCTGAGAGTCAGCACACCACTGGCTAGCAGGCTCACTGAGTAGTTGTCACCCCCCATAGTGTGTAGTGACTTGCACTGGACAGGTATGGTGCAGTGACAGTGCTTCTGAACAGGGTTTTACTCCCCATGCAATGATACCATGTAGTGACTTCTGGAAAACTGTCCATGGGCAGCCGTGCACTGCCTGTGTACACCATGTGCCCCTGTGATTGCGACATGTATATGCAACTGTGTCATGCACGGATATGTTGCATGTGTAGTAATGGCCTTATCACTTTGTCATCCTGACAGGCTTCTGCCCATCGGAAGCATGAGATATGGAAGGACATCGTCCGGGCTGTCCGGTCCGTGGGGGTCTACAAGCGCCGGATCCGCAACTGCCAAAAGAGGTGGCAGGACCTTCGGGGCTGGACCCGGAGGATTGCACGGGTCCAGCTGAAGCTGTCGCCTCCTCGCAGGAGGGGCGGAACACGGACCCTGACCCCCACATGCTCAGGATCCTGGCGGTGGTCTTTCCAGACCTGGATGGGCAGCTGAAGGCCAGAGAGCAGCAAGGAGGGGGTGAGTCAAAGACTGCACTGTGTACTCTGTCTAACATGCTATGTGCCCTCCTCGGGCCTGGTTAAACTGCCACAGTACAGCAGTCATGTTGTCCAGGAGCCATGTCCCTCTATTGTGCACTGCCCACTCCTCATCTGATACCCAGGTGTGGCCCTTACATGCAGGGAATTCTGTCACTTAGGACTGTGTCCTTGCAGTTTGCTTGACTCAAGGTGGGAGACAGCATCTGTTTCCCTGACTCTGTGGTGGGCATCATGGGTGGGTCCATTGCTTACACAATGCCTGTATTCTGACATGTATTCAGCGTGTTACTTTGATCTGTGGTCCAATTGCTGAGCTGATCCACCACATGTGGCTGGGGTACCTGGCACACACCCATGCTGCGGGTGGGAACAATGTTTGGGCCCCAGGAGTATGTATATGACGTGTGTCACACATACTTAGCCAGCTGCCTACAGTCCAGGGCTCATCCCTCATTCATGTGGGGCTGGACAGTCATGCCTACTCCAGGCCATACAATACACTCTGTACTCCCACTCCCGTGTATCAGCGGACACATTGTGCACAGTGATTTGACCCCTCAGGTGTCTGCCTCTGTGTCAGTGTGCTGTGGATTAGTCGCCAGGACTGCTGTGGAGTTTCTTGGTAGGGGCTCAGCATGCCACTGGAGATGTGACCATAGGAGACGATACTTGTGTGACACATAGGTGTCTGATCAGCTGCCCATGCAGACTGGGGCATGTAAATGTGAAGTTCAGGCAGCTGTTCCCCATGCACAGCAGAGTGTGAGGGGCTCAGGTTCAGAGGGTAGTGTCACAGGTCTCCCATATGTCCAATAGGTATGACCTGGACAGATGAGGGTTAAGAGGATGTGTTGTGGGGGGATGTACATGTGCACTTGTGCAGCTCCAGGACTTGCATTCCCCATGACCTACTATTGTGACACAGTGCAGAGTGTTGTTGTCTGGCTGCAAAGTCATACATCACTGAGCCAGTGATGTATGACTTTGCAGTCATGCCTCCGCCATGGCATGTGTCTACTGATTGGTGAGCCTGCAGGGGAGTGACATGTGCTACATGCACACCATAGTGGCGCTGGCTATCAGGACATGGGTGCATCATGGTGTCTGTCGCTGGTATGCATCACATGCATTTCCTATTTGACTCTGGGCATCCCTTACATCCGGAAACCTGTACTGACTCAGTGGCAAGAGCTGTGATGTGTCCACACCGTGTCCTCTGCACTGTCCAACTACTGTGTACTTGGTGCATGTGTCAACACTGGGGTGTTGCAATCCAACAGACACCAGACAGATGGGTGCAAGGCCATGTGGGATGTGAGTGCCATGCTTGGCATCAGACTGACAATTGACTTCTCCTGTTCAATTAGTGCACTTTTAGCAATGTACAACTAATGATGCCAGGGCTTGCTCTGTGATGTGCTGTGCTCACAGTGGTGTGTGCGTTATGTGCAGGTGACTGATGTCTGTCTGTTTCCCCATTGTTTGCAGATACATCCACGGCCACGGAAGGGGACAGCTCCACGGACCAGGAGGAGCCGGAGAGCCAGACTGGGTCAGCAGCCGAGGAGTGGTCGGAGGGACCCAGTGGCACGGAGGGCGAGGGGAGCCACACCGAGGAGTCCTCAGCAGCATCCACCTCAGCTGAGGACCAGAGCAACTCGGAGGATGACTCCCTTGTGGAGGCGGGTGTCAGCAGCCACCACACCCCAGCTAGTGTTGCTGTCCCCGCCACCACCAGCACCACCACCGCCCTCCCATCGGCTCCCATTCCCCAGGTCCGTGGAGGCTCCCATGTCCGGGAGCGTGTCTCCTTTGGGCCAGGCACCGCACCCCCTGCCCCTGTGTCCCCTGCTGCCCTGAGTGAGGAGTCTGTGTACCTCCTTCGCCAGCTCCATGTAGGGCAGACAGCCATGCTGAGTGTCCTCCATGCGCACACCGCGCTGTTGACTCAGCTGGTGTCGTTCATGGAGGGCATCTCATCGGGCATGTCTGACCTACAGAGGGGCAATAGGTCCATAGACTCCTCCCTGACGGCAGCAGTGTCCCTCCTCAAACGGTCCCTCACCCCTCCTGCCTCTGCTCCATCCACACTCCCCAGCACCTTACCCATCCCAGGCACACACACACCGGCACAGGCACACACCAGCACACACACATCCAGCACACTGACACACACGCCAATGACAAAACGCACACGCACGCACATTCAGGGGACTGAAGCCAGACTCACAGGGGATGGGGCCCTGGAACACACACACGCATCCACATGCACTGCGCAGTCCTCAGTTCCCTCTCCCTCCAAAGCACCATCCCTTGCCTCACCTGCAACCCCAAAGTCACAGCAGCTCTTCCTCTGTGACCTCGGCCTCTTCCCCACCGATGAAGCTGCTCCAGCATCCCGGGGGAAGAGGAAGCCCACCCACACGGAGCAGAGTGCCCCTCGCCCCCGGACACCCTCCCCCAGGCGCAGACGGACTGAGGCCCCCACCCGCAAGTCCCCCGGAGTGCTAAGAGCAAGACCCCGCCACCGCCCTGCAGCTCAGGCACAAGGTCTCCGTCCTCCATCCCTCAGGCCCCCACTGCACAGGTGCCCCCACCACACCCTGCCCCAGGTTCCCCCACCCACAGATATACCATCCCCAAGATGCTCCGGCCTTCTCCCCTGCCACTTGCTCTCCCAGCACCACACCCCCGCTGCGCTTGTCTGTGCCACTGATGTGGTGAGGGTGTCCTCCCCCTCTGTCCAACCCACCTTGCCTGTTCCCCATTCTCCTCCCCTGGAGGTAGGCACTGCAGTGGAGTCCACTACCGCCCTGTCTGACTTGGGCACTGCAGTGGCGGACCTGTCCACCCCATCTGCAGGGTCCACTGCAGTTGTGCCGGCACCCACGACATCTGTGTCATGCCCCCCAGTTGTGCCGGCACACACCATGTCAGACACCTCCACTGCAGTTGTCAGTGGCTCTCCAGCACCCACCACCCCTTCCCTGACTCCCCCTGGTGAGCCCTGATCCTGTCCCTGCGGTGCCTGGCCTGCCCCCTGGTTGCCCCTCCTAGTGGATTGTCCCTGGTATTGTGCAGGCATGCGTAGGGTGACATCTGCCAGTGTCACCCTGTTTGAACTTTGACAATGGACTGGCCATTGGCCTTTGCTCTAATTTCTTCTGGACGTCGTTATCAAACAACACATATGCTGAATAAAGCAACTTTCTTTTCTCTAGTGCTCATGCTTCAGATGTACATGTTGTTGGTGCAGCTAACCATGCCCTTGCTTCAGTGATGGTGATATCTGGTCTCATGATTATGAAGTGTTACTGTGCAGGAACCCATGTGGTCCAGGGGGAATGTGTCCTATCATGTGGTGTATCCATGTCATCAATAGCAGCATCTGAGGGTGTCATGTGTTCAGTATTTGGCAATGGGTTTCCTACTTACATTGGCAATTTCATATCTGTGGCTTCCACCCCTGCACATCTGTTGTGCCTGCCATCGTTGCATTTGTCTACTTCCCTGACCGTGTTGCCATCTCCAGTGGACATGCAGGTTTGGGCATCAATGGGGAGGGACTCATCCGTGTAGTCAGTGCAACATTGCTATACAAGTGTGTTGGATCTGTGCTGATGATTCCGTTGGCACATCCATGACCAGGCTGATGTGATGGGAGCCCTCATTTGGTGCTAATTGTTGATTGTGTGACCAAGTGCTCAGCTGACATGATGGGGCCCTACTGAGGCAACATATGGCACAGCTTTCCTCACACAGGAGTGGAGTCCCCTCATGGCAGTGTGTACACGTGTGACATTGCCTGCGCCCAAGGTGTGTGTTGTATGTGCATGTCTGTGTGTTCACTTCCATTCATCTGCGCATGCTGTGATCCCTAGTGTTGTACCTGTTTGTGATGCTTGCTGACTTGAGCTATGTTCCCCCAAAGTCTTCTCCCTGTGTTCTCTGTGATGTGGGTGCATGGCACATTACTGGTCATCAGGGTGTCACCCATAGGTGTGTTTGCTGTCAGGGCAGAGTTTGTGTGCAGACGCAGATGGGTCACAGTCAGGTTTCCCTTTGGCACTTGTTGTTTGCCCCTGTCATGTGATTTCCAGTTTGTGTTATCTTTCAGTGATTGTGACACGTTGTGTGTGTGACTGCTGGCACTCCTTAGGGTCCGGGCTGCAATGTTGGTTGTGGTCTATGTGTGTTCTTTGTGGGTGACCTTGGCTTCTTCATTGGTGTGTGACTGTGGCTGGGATCCCATTGGTCGGTGTGGTATTGCCGTCATGTCCATGTACAGCGTAGTGTGCAGTGTGTCAGACATTCAGGAGTCTTGTTGAGTGTCCATGTGTGATGTGTTTCTACACCTTGGTTCCCACCCACCACCCTGGAATAGTCATGGGTGCATGTGCAATGTCACCAGTGCATGTGTACTTCACTGCTGCACATTGTTGGAGGTCGAGGGGTGTGGTCTTGAGTGTGTGCAGATGAGAGTTGTTGCCCGGCTAGGCCCCTGCCTCCATGTTGGCCTTGGCTTACTGGCCATGCTGATTGATTTGTGCTTGTGTAGGTGTGATGGTAGTTTGTTGCTCAGGACACCTGACTGTGGTTCACAGTGTGAACGACATTTAGCTTTGTCATCACAGTGGTATTTTTATTCAGCCCAGGGTCACCACATTGTGGGGGCCCTGGGGGTGGTGCTGTGGTGTGTCTGTGACTTGCTGTGTCAGTTGTTGTTCCTACGTGCCTGTGTGACATGTGTGTTTTGTGCTCCCTCTCACCTGTCAATGCCTGCTTGCCCACATAGGGGATTTGGATCCATGAGTTACCTTAGTGTGGCAGTGTATGCACATCTGTATGATTGGTATTCAGCTCTCCTCATGTGTTGTGTTGTTGCCTGGGGACACTGGCACCCCCACCCCTCACCTGCTGTGTATGATGACAGTGTTGGTCTGCATGTTTGTGTTTGTGCATCTGCACCACTGCATTGGCATATCTTGGGTGTGCCATTGGCTGTATGTTGTTTGGTGTGTTTCCCCTGCTGTCCCTGGGACTCCTAGGTCATCGGTCAGCACAGTGATCATGGTTTGTGTGTCCCATTGCTGCCATGGTATGGTATCTGTTCACCTCACATCTGCTGTCTCCACAGGATATCTGCATTTGTGTGCCCATTGGTGCAAATATGTGGTTCTGCATTCTGATGGTCACTTCTGTCATTGTGTCATTGATGACTGTTGACGGTCTCAGCCCCCATGGGTGTTGTTTGTCTGCACATGGCCAAAGGAATGTTTCATTTGCACTGCAGTATTTGGCTCCCCCAATTTATGTTGCAATGGGACACATACACTACTTTGCCACAGATGAGTTTTTGGTTCTGTGACCAGGAATGATCCATGCAGTTTGGCAGTTGCAGCTCTTTCTTTGTCAACAATTACCTTTTGGTCACTGTGATGATGAGGGTGTAGACCCCATTGCCACAATGGTCAAAATGTGCTTCAGCCATGGACCCCACACTTGCCTTTTGGTCACTGTGATGATGGGGGTTTAGTCCCCATTGCCACAATGGTCAAAATGTGCTTCAGCTATGGACCCCACACTTGCCTTTTGGTCACTGTGATGATGGGGGTTTAGACCCCATTGCCACAATGGTCAAAATGTGCTTCAGCTATGGACCCCACACTTGCCTTTTGGTCACTGTGATGATGGGGGTTTAGACCCCATTGCCACAATGGTCAAGATGTGCTTCAGCTATGGACCCCACACTTACCTTTTGGTCACTGTGATGATGGGGGTTTAGGCCCCATTGCCACAATGGTCATGGGCTGCTTAGCATTGTGGGTGCCACACACATATATGTGTGGCACATGTGCTAGGGGGTCACATTGTATGTTCAAAGTCATGTTCGGTGTTGTAGGCATTTGACACAGCCTGCTCACACGCTTGTCATGGTGGTGGGGGGATGTCTTAATCTTGCATTCCCTAGGTTGTGGTGTGCTTGTTGTGTCATGCATTGTCCATCCTATGAGTGGGGGTGGTAGTAGTGGTAGGCATCCAGCCCCCTGGCTAAGGGTGGTAGTAGTGGTGGGCATCCTGCCCCCTGGCTAAGGGTGGTAGTAGTGGTAGGCATCCTGCCCCCCTGGGTGAGGGTGGTAGTAGTGGTGGGCATCCTGCCCCCTGGGTGAGGGTGGTAGTAGTGGTGGGCATCCTGCCCCCTGGCTAAGGGTGGTAGTAGTGGTAGGCATCCTGCCACCCTGGCTAAGGGTGGTAGTAGTGGTAGGCATCCTGCCCCCTGGCTAAGGGTGGTAGTAGTGGTAGGCATCCTGCCCCCTGGCTAAGGGTGGTAGTAGTGGTGGGCATCCTGCCCCCTGGCTAAGGGTGGTAGTAGTGGTAGGCATCCTGCCACCCTGGCTAAGGGTGGTAGTAGTGGTAGGCATCCTGCCCCCTGGCTAAGGGTGGTAGTAGTGGTAGGCATCCTGCCCCCCTGGGTGAGGGTGGTAGTAGTGGTGGGCATCCTGCCCCCTGGCTAAGGGTGGTAGTAGTGGTAGGCATCCTGCCCCCCGTGGGTGAGGGTGGTAGTAGTGGTAGGCTTCCTGCCCCCTGGCTAAGGGTGGTAGTAGTGGTGGGCATCCTGCCCCCTGGCTAAGGGTGGTAGTAGTGGTAGGCATCCTGCCACCCTGGCTAAGGGTGGTAGTAGTGGTAGGCATCCTGCCCCCCTGGCTAAGGGTGGTAGTAGTGGTAGGCATCCTGCCCCCTGGCTAAGGGTGGTAGTAGTGGTAGGCTTCCTGCCCCCTGGCTAAGGGTGGTAGTAGTGGTAGGCATCCTGCCCCCGTGGGTGAGGGTGGTAGTAGTGGTAGGCTTCCTGCCCCCTGGCTAAGGGTGGTAGTAGTGGTGGGCATCCTGCCCCCTGGCTAAGGGTGGTAGTAGTGGTAGGCATCCTGCCACCCTGGCTAAGGGTGGTAGTAGTGGTAGGCATCCTGCCCCCTGGCTAAGGGTGGTAGTAGTGGTAGGCATCCTGCCCCCTGGCTAAGGGTGGTAGTAGTGGTAGGCTTCCTGCCCCCTGGCTAAGGGTGGTAGTAGTGGTAGGCATCCTGCCACCCTGGCTAAGGGTGGTAGTAGTGGTAGGCATCCTGCCCCCCTGGGTGAGGGTGGTAGTAGTGGTAGGCATCCTGCCCCCTGGCTAAGGGTGGTAGTAGTGGTGGGCATCCTGCCCCCTGGCTAAGGGTGGTAGTAGTGGTAGGCATCCTGCCACCCTGGCTAAGGGTGGTAGTAGTGGTAGGCATCCTGCCCCCTGGCTAAGGGTGGTAGTAGTGGTAGGCATCCTGCCCCCTGGCTAAGGGTGGTAGGCTTCCTGCCCCCTGGCTAAGGGTGGTAGTAGTGGTAGGCATCCTGCCCCCGTGGGTGAGGGTGGTAGTAGTGGTAGGCTTCCTGCCCCCTGGCTAAGGGTGGTAGTAGTGGTGGGCATCCTGCCCCCTGGCTAAGGGTGGTAGTAGTGGTAGGCATCCTGCCACCCTGGCTAAGGGTGGTAGTAGTGGTAGGCATCCTGCCCCCTGGCTAAGGGTGGTAGTAGTGGTAGGCATCCTGCCCCCTGGCTAAGGGTGGTAGTAGTGGTAGGCTTCCTGCCCCCTGGCTAAGGGTGGTAGTAGTGGTAGGCATCCTGCCACCCTGGCTAAGGGTGGTAGTAGTGGTAGGCATCCTGCCCCCTGGGTGAGGGTGGTAGTAGTGGTGGGCATCCTGCCCCCCTGGGTGAGGGTGGTAGTAGTGGTGGGCATCCTGCCCCCCTGGCTAAGGGTGGTAGTAGTGGTAGGCATCCTGCCCCCCGTGGGTGAGGGTGGTAGTAGTGGTAGGCTTCCTGCCCCCTGGCTAAGGGTGGTAGTAGTGGTGGGCATCCTGCCCCCTGGCTAAGGGTGGTAGTAGTGGTAGGCATCATGCCACCCTGGCTAAGGGTGGTAGTAGTGGTAGGCATCCTGCCCCCCCTGGGTGAGGGTGGTAGTAGTGGTGGGCATCCTGCCCCCCCTGGGTTGGGGTGGTGGCGCGCATTCAGGCCCCTGTGTGCATATGTGGCATTGGTGATGGGCATCCCGCCCCTATGGTGCTGCTGGTGTAAGTATATTCAGATTCCCAGTGTATGTGTGTGATGTGTCGTGTACGTGTTGTATGTGTTTTGTGGTTGGTGTCTGACTTACCTTCTGCGCCGTACGCGTCCGTGCCTGTTCCGGTAGTAGATGTAGAATACTGGTATGATCGGGACGAAGGGATTCATGGTTGGTTCGTGTCGTTCGTCCTTCTCGTTGCTTCGCGTCGTCCTCGTCGCTTGGCTTCGTCCTCGTCGCTTCGCTTCGTCCTCGTCGCTTCGCGTCGTCCTCGTCGGTGCCGTGTTCGTCTCGTAGCCGTGGATCGTGTTGTGGCGCGATTCGGAGCTTATGTGCGCCTCTCCCGGATGCTTTGACGTGCCGTGCGTAGCGACGGGTTCGGCGCGTACGGAAAGCGCATCGTACTTGTTCGGCCGGACGGGGCTGCATTTTCCTTCCGTGCGACTCGATTCGGCGTTTCCGGATTCGCCTCGGTCGGAGAACAGGACCTGGTTTGGGTGAGTACGGCTCGGCCGGAATTTTTGCTGTTGTGCGCATCGTACTTGCTCGTTCGGTGTGCTGTACGGATCGGTCGGGAAACTGGCTTTCGCATGGCTTTTTTCCCGACCGAATAGTATTGGGTGCGCCTCCGACCGAGATCGGAATCGGCCCCTAAACATATAAAATTACTATTCCCACTCCAGTCAGTATTAAGTCAGGGAAAATGCTGGACACTAAACATATAAAATTACTATTCCCACTCCAGTCAGTATTAAGTCAGGGAAGATGCTGGACACTAAGGGGCCGATTCCGATCTCGGCCGGTAGGGCTCCGAATCGGATTCGGCTTAACCGGATCCGATTCGGAGCCCTATTTCCCGACCGATCCGTACGCGCGTCCGGGCGAGCGAGTACGATGCGTATTCGCCGACCGACTCGTCCGGGCGTCCCGACCGCTCCGACCGACTCGCACGGACACGACTCGCACCGCGCAATGGAGACGTTCCCCGGCCGGGTAAGTACGATGCGCGCCACGAGCAGTCCGACCGAGCCGCGCACTCCGGCTCCAAAGAGCTGTCGGAGCCGTACTTTGGGGGTCCGTGTCGGACCCCCCTGTACGCGTAGCCGCGCGAGTCGCACACAGGGGGGGTCCCTCCTACTTGTGCGTGTACGGCACGAATCGCTTCGCCGCGTACACGCTGTAGGGGGCGCACTTGTCCGCATCGCACCCATTGAGTCAATGGGAGCACGCGTACGTGTTGTACGACAGGCTCCCATTGACTTCAATGGGAGTCCGACCGACTCGAGTCCGATGGCATACGTGCGCATCGTACTCGTTCGGTCGGACTGCACGGGTCCGATTCGGTCGGAAATCTCTCCGGGTCCGGCTCGGTCGGAGAGATTTCCGGCCCGAATCGGAATCGGCCCCTGTACATATAAAATTACTATTCCCACTCCATTCAAAATTAAGGGGCCGATTCCGATCTCGGCCGGTAGGGCTCCGAATAGGATTCGGCTTTACCGGATCCGATTCGGAGCCCTTTTTCCCGACCGAATCGTACGCGGGTCCGGCCGAGCGAGTACGATGCGACTCGCCGACCGACTCGTCCGGGCGACCCGACCGCTCCGACCGACTCGTACCCGGATCGTACCGCTCCGACCGACTCGCTCGGACCCGATTCGCACCGCGCAATGGAGACGTTTTCCGGCCGGGTAAGTACGATGCGCACCTCGACCGCTCCGACCGACTCGCGCCGTCCGACTCGAACTCGCTGTCGGAGCCGCACTTTGGGGGTCCGTGTCGGACCCCCTGTACGCGTACCCGCGCGAGGCGCACACAGGGGGGACCCATGGGTCCCCCTACCTGTGCGTGTACGCCGCGAGCGCTTCGCGGCGTACTCGCTGTAGGGGGCGCCCTTGTCCGCCTCGCACCCATTGAGGCAATGGGAGCCCGCGTACGCGTTGTACGACCGGCTCCCATTGAGTTCAATGGGAGTCCGACCGACTCGTGTCCGGTGGCATACGAATGCATCGGACTCGTTCGGTCGGACTGCACGGGTCCGATTCGGTCGGAAATCTCTCCGGGTCCGGCTCGGTCGGAGAGATTTCCGGCCCGAATCGGAATCGACCCCTAAACATATAAAATTACTATTCCCACTGCAGTCAAAATTAAGTCAGAGAAGGTGCTGGACATTAAACATATATAAATTACTATTCCCACTCCAGTCAGTATTAACTCAATGAAGGTGCTGGACATTAAACATATATAAATTACTATTCCCACTCCAGTAAATATTAACTCAGGGAAGGTGCTGGACACTAAACATATAAAATTACTATTCACACTCCATTCAAAATTAAGTCAGGGAAGATGCTGGACACTAAGGGGCCGATTCCGATCTCGGCCGGTAGGGCTCCGAATCGGATTCGGCTTAACCGGATCCGATTCGGAGCCCTATTTCCCGACCGATCCGTACGCGCGTCCGGGCGAGCAAGTACGATGCGTATTCGCCGACCGACTCGTCCGGGCGTCCCGACCGCTCTGACCGACTCGATCCCGGGTCGAACCGCACCGACTGACTCGCACGGACACGACTCGCACCGCGCAATAGAGACGTTCCACGGCCGGGTAAGTACGATGCGCGCCGCGAGCAGTCCGACCGAGCCGCGCACTCCGGCTCGAAAGAGCTGTCGGAGCCGTACTTTGGGGGTCTGTGTCGGACCCCCCTGTACGCGTAGCCGCGCGAGTCGCACACAGGGGGTACCCAGGGGTCCCCCCTAACTGGGTGTACGGCGCGAATCGCTTCGCAGCGTACACGCTGTAGGGGGCGCACTTGTCCGCATCGCACCCATTGAGTCAATGGGAGCCCGCGTACGCGTTGTACGACAGGCTCCCATTGACTTCAATGGGAGTCCGACCGAATCGAGTCCGATGGCATACGTGCGCATCGTACTCGTTCGGTCGGACTGCACGGGTCCGATTCGGTCGGAAATCTCTCCGGGTCCGGCTCGGTCGGGGAGATTTCCGGCCCGAATCGGAATCGGCCCCTATACATATAAAATTACTATTCCCACTCCAGTCAAAATTAAGTCAGGGAAGGTGCTGGACATTAAACATATATAAATTACTATTCCCACTCCAGTCAGTATTAACTCAAGGAAGGTGCTGGACATTAAACATATATAAATTACTATTCCCACTCCAGTAAATATTAACTCAGGGAAGGTGCTGGACATTAAACACATGAAAATTACTATTCCCACTCCAGTCATTATGAAGTCAAGAAGACGCTGGACACTAAATATATATGTTTTACAATATTAACAACTTTACTATTTTCCCCTAATAACCCAACATCCCAGTACTAAAAACAACCTACAATTTCTATTTATAAATTACTTTATTTCTTCTAATTATTTGCAATTTTTTTAATTTCTATTTAATAAATAATTTAAAATATTATTTAAATAACACTTCCCACCCTTATCCCCTAATAACCAAACATCACACTCCTAAAACAAAACATATATTTTAACTTTTTAATATAAATTTCGTTTTTTAAATTAATTTCTAATTTCTAAAAAATTTAAATTCATATCTAAATTTACACTGATATTTTTAAAATACTCCCCACCCTTATCCCCTAATAACCCAACATCCCACTCCTAAAACAAAACATATATTTTACATTTTTTATATAAATTTCGTTTTTTAAATTAATTTCTAATTTCTAAAAATTTTAAATTAATATCTAAATTTACACTAATATTTTTTAAATACTCCCCACCCTTATCCCCTAATAACCCAACATCCCGCTCCTAAAACAAAACATATATTTTACATTTTTAATATAAATTTTGTTTTTTAAATTAATTTCTAATTTTTTTTAATTAAATTCTAAATTTACACTAATATTTTTAAATTACTCCCCACCCTTATCCCCTAATAACCCAACATCCCGCTCCTAAAAAAACCATATATTTTACACTTTTAATATAAATTTCGTTTTTTAAATTAATTTCTAATTTCTAAAAATTTAAAATTAATATCTAAATTTACACTAATATTTTTAAAATACTCCCCACCCTTTACCCCTAATAACCAAACATCCCGCTCCTAAAACATATGTTACAAATTTTTTTTATACATTTTTACACTAATATTAAAACAATTTAAATAATACAAAATTAATAACAATACAAAATATTTAATTATTAACTAAAAAATAATATTTTACAGTTTCTATATTTTTTGTCGATATTTTTTACAACACTAACAATTCGATATTATCTATTGACTATATTACTTATTCGATATTTTATACTTCGATATTTTTTATAGAAAAAAAAACGATATTTTTTATTACGATATTCATGTATTCGATATTATCTAACATTCGATATTACTACAATTCGATATTTACAATTCGATATTATGTCTATTCACCGTTTTAAATTGTACAGGAAGTGGTGGCTTAGCTTTTGGAGCAACCCCAACCTCTGACAAGTGAATGAAATGAGGGATGCATGATGTCATTATTTAGTGGTTGATCTTAAGCAGATATCCTATTACAGCCAAACTCGAAATGAAGCCGCAAGTTCTGTTCATTCTGATTTCTGTAAATCTAGTATTAGACTGTCCCATTGCAAATATCGATTCCCAAACCTAACCTTGATTCTGTGCAGCTTAAAGAAGTTGTTCCCTTTACCAAAACTGGGTCGTGTATCCTCTGAATCATTGTTTACATAAGGGATCTAGGGCTGGTTGTACAGGGGGGGCACACATGATGGTAAACAGATCTCCGGACTAAGAGGCCATAGGATATCCTTCAAGAAATTGTTTTTGCAGCTTCGGAAAGATAAGTTCAAAGTCCTTGTTTATTTAGATTACAAACATACTTTTAAATTGATTGAGG
Organism: Calotriton arnoldi; assembly: GCA_963921515.1. NCBI lineage: Eukaryota > Metazoa > Chordata > Amphibia > Caudata > Salamandridae > Calotriton > Calotriton arnoldi. Next base: position 20,498 of record CAWUFW010020510.1, read on the forward strand.
TATGTGTTCTATACTGACCTTTCCCTAACAAAGCAAATTAGTTTGATTTAGTCTATATTTGTGTTTTTTCTTCTAGTCCTTGGATCCTAAAGAAGTAAAATTAAATTACCTGAAGACATGGTTTATTCTTGATCTTTTGGGACTCATTCCGCTGGATTACTTATTAATAATGTCCGTGAGTTATACCAGCAAATATATTAAAGTCTTTTGCATATTATATGTTTGTGGCTGTGTGTATTTAAGAGGTTTTATATGACTGAGGCATTCTTTTTTTAATATAACTTCCTGTATTAACTTTTGGTTTTAAAATTAGGTGATCGATAAGACACTGTTTTATAAAGAATGTGTGAAATACATTTTAAACTTGCTACCAGATCTAGTGTAACACTTTGCTGAGATAGGTGAGATTACCTGTAAAGCGGCAGGGTGGATTAGTGTAGTCCTGCAAGTAGATAAAGGATATACCTCAACTAAAAACGACAGGCCTATTTTACTCTTAAATGTAGATTATAAAAGTGACACAAAAATAATATTGAATAGGATGTGGAAGGTAATGCATACAATTATATACCTTGCACAACCTGGATTTACCCAAGGACGAGACATAAGTAAAAATGCAAGACTGTCCTGCTACCTAAATGAAAAATCCGGAACTATTAACTTGCTAACAGCTGAAGTAGAAGTGGATGTGGGAAGGTTGTTTGACAAAATATTATGATCTTTTCTGCAACCAGTGCTACACAGATTCAAGCTAGGAGCGAAGTCGTAAAAATGTCAATGGCCCTATATGCCATACCTGCAGCCAAGGTTAGATTAAATGGCGTACTATTGTGCTTCTTCCCACTGGGTCAGTGAACAAGGCCAGGATGTCCACTATCACAGATGTCATTCCTGTTGCCATATGATTCACTATTAAAAACTATGGGCCATATTTACAAGAAAGTGGCGGAGCGCGGGTTAGCTCCAAAAATTGCTAACATTGTGCTCCGTCACTTTAGAAATGCAGGGATGTGCCGTATTTACAAGAAGACAGCACTGCCCTGCTTTTCTCCCTGCGCTGGCGCTAAATTCAGCTGCCTAGTGCCAACGCAGGAACCCTTGCACCAGAGTGCAAGGGTGCCTGGGTTGAGGGAATGATTTGCAAGAAGGTATCCCTTCCTGCACATAAACAATCCAGAATGGCGATTTGCAACTCCTATGTGTGCTGCATTGTGCAGCACACATAGAATTGCAAATGGTCATTTTTTTAATGATTGTTCATGTGCAGGAAGGGACACCTTCCTACACATAAACAATCCTTTATGGCAATTTGCTGTTTCTATGTCTGCTGCACAATGCAGCAGATATAGAAACAGCAAAAACGAGGAGAAATAAAGCATTTCTCCTCGTTTCACCATGTTAAGACCAGGTTTTTCTGATCTTAATTTTGGCGCTGTCTCCTATTTACGCCACCCTTGTAAATAGGGGCAGCGTCAAAATCAACGTATGTTGTGGCAGAACGCCCACCGCAACACCTATTGCCCACCCTTTTCACGCTAAGTCTAGCGTGAAAGGGGGCCTTATCTACAAGGCGGCGTTAAGCCACGTTAAGTGGCTTAACGCCGCCTTGTAGATAAGGCGAAGCCCCTATCGCCACAAGAACGTAGCAAAAAGTGACATTCCTGGATTGTATATATGCCCCTATCTGATCTAAAAAAGAGATAAAAGTGGTGAAATTTGAATCTTTTGTATGCAAAATAGCTATGTACTCCTCAATATTTTCCAACTATATCATAGAAGAAGCAGATACTTATTTTCTTACACTAATACAGATTGTAGAAGACTGCACAAGAGTATAAGGTTGCCTGCTAAATAGGGGCAAATCCAAGATATGCCTTCTCAGTATCCTTTGTTACCCTATGATCTTTGCTGGTATGTGTCTCACCTGGTAGTAGAAGTAGCTTAAATATATGGTTATCTGGTTTAACAATGTATCAAGGATTTCCTAGAGAGAGGAGGTGGGGACTAAGAGCTGGTGAGAGGTCCAGTGCCCATGCTCTTTGGTTTATGTCACAAACAAAAATTAGGGTTACTGTTCCTAAAGAGAAAGAGGAGATATCAACAGGTTGTGCAAAACTCGGACATGTGCACGGTGGCAGTCAGCAGGACTGTTTCATGTTGCCCTCACATATACCAAAGGGATGTCATGCTTCATCATAGGGCTATTTCTCCTCAGCCGGCGCTGCAATGCCCAACGGGTCACTTTGGCGAAGATCTTTTATTGGCATGCCGTATGGTGAATGCAAGGTAGAGTCTAGGTGGGGTGGTATCTCGTGTGTGATGATGTGGGTTAAAACTGGTCAGGGAGGCCGCCAACTACTTTTAATAACTGGACCGCCCTGTCAGATTAAAACCCTTTATAGGTAAATGCTACCAATGGGGTCATAACGTACCCTGGTAGTCTGATGTGAGTTCCCTCTTTACGGTCCAACTCTAGTCAGTCAACATGTTCCACGCCCCTAGTGGTCAGGAGGATCCGCGGCGCTTCGTCAGGACAGGAATAGTGAGTGAATCTTCCTACCCCACAAATGTGTCTAAAGTGGTGCCCTTTGAGTGGTACCTACTTTTCTGATGTTGACTTTCCAACCTGTCAGGAGAGAAAAAGTAGACAGATTTATCATGTTCCTGGCATAAGAGCGTCTTATTGACCAGGATGTCCATTATTGTGGAGCAAAATGTTCGTCTGGCGCTGGAGTGGCTTCCAGAAACGTACAGACATATACAAGACCCACACAACATAAAAATAGGTAGGGTGAAGAGCTAATCTATGAGAATAGTTTGCATTTAGAATTTCTTTCAGCGAAGTTCCCAGCCTAAAGAATTCAAGGCTGGTACCCCCGTACAAAAAAATTGCTGCAGATCACAATAATATATGGCATGCAGTATGAGAAAAGGATATTTCATTGTGTAAGTAGCACAAGCTTTCATAAATACCATACCACTGTTCAAATAGTGTAGATTGCCAGTGTAGCAGCCAAATGTTTTATACACACACAAGAGAGATCACCATAATGCGTGCTGCTATCTCATAAGTGGTCACAGTGTTAAAAATGGTCACAATATTAAAAACAGGAGAGGCGGAGACCGCTGTGCAGAACTATACGCATTCCAGAGCGTTGATGGGATGTATGGATATCGCTAAGATATCAAAAAGCCTGAATCCTCACTATTTGTGATTTCCGGTTCTTAAGAGACTCCACATGTGTACTACGAGTCTGTCTTAAAAGAAAGAACAACTCGAAACATCACGTATTGGATTCCACAAGTCCACGTGTCAGAATTTTTAGAGGTTTCACCGCGCATATATATCAAATTGGAAAGATCCTTCATGGCAAAACAGTGAATAGCCGAATTGGGAACCACGCATATGGGTAGACTTCATAAATATATGTCCTGCGCCCATTATTGAACCAAGGGTTGACGAAATTCTTTTCTCCTACATTCCGGCTGGAGAGTGACTCCACAGGAGCAGTGATAAGAGGTTCTTAGATCCCCCCACTTCTCACCTATATGAAAAATGAGAACTAAATGGTCCTGATGAAGATGGAAGCAATTTATTTTGTCCATTGAAACGTACGTCGACCAGACAGTGTGAGTCCCCAGTTATCAGCACAGCATTTGAGGGTTGATGTTTTCACTCCAAACAATTTCCATCTGTGCATGCAGTGTTGTACTGGGGGGTATGAATGCGTGCAGTATGTGTCAGTGATACGAGTGTGAATCAGTGGAATGAGGTGTGAGTCTGGGATATTGTTTTTTGTTTCTTGACTGGAAAATTATTTTAGTGCCTAACAGGTGAAATGTTAATGAATTTTTTGTGTATATATATTACACATGGATCATGACTATCCCCCAAAAAATGTATAACTTTAAAAAAACTTTATTCTTTGTTATATTGGGAATGAGAAAGAATGCAAAAGAAATGTTACAATGAGAATCATGACCTTTATTCAATTGTTTTTAATGATGTGAAAAATAAAATAAATATGAAATATTGATTTAGGTGTGGAGAAATCATGAGTTAATGACCCGTTTCTACTCTACAGGTTAGCCAGTACTAAAGAAATTAAGGTCACGTGGGAGGTTGCTCAGTATTTTTGGCAGCTAACTGTTTTATACACACACAAGAGAGATCACCATAATGCGTGCTGCTATCTCATAAGTGGTCACAGTGTTAAAAATGGTCACAATATTAAAAACAGGAGCGTGGGTGTGTTTCCACTACTTCCCTCTCTTATATATTGTGAGGCACATAATCTTACCTCCAACTGGAGATAAAAGTACTCCCTAGGGTGTGACAGAGGTGACGTGCTTAGTCGTGCTAAACTAGAAGCAAGTAGGTAAAATAAATAAGGAAGATCCAAACGGCAGGAAGAATTCAAGGCTGGTACCCCCGTGCAACAAAATTGCTGCAGATCACAATAATATATGGCAATCTGATAGAGACATCTAGCCACAGATTCCTTACCTTTGAACTTCCAAGTGTCAGGCTGGATCCGGAAGATTTTTCACAGCAGTTCCTCGGCGCGCCGGTAGGTGGCGTCAGTCGACTCCGCATGATGTCGTCGGCGTCGTGTTCATCATGACATCCGCGTCATCAATATAACCGCCACTCCGGCATGCTGATGTCAGTTCTTTTCTTTCTGTGCCATCAGCGCCGATCTGTTGAAGAGAGCTACCCCCTGTCACTTTTTGTCGACTTCGTTGGTGTGTAGGTGTCATGTTGAGTAAGAAGACTTCGGGTTCAAGCCGTGCAGCGCCTGTCACAGCGCCATGTCGGTCACAGACCCCCATCTGGTATGCCTGTGGTGCCTGGAGCGACACCCTGACTCCAAGTCATGCTCCGACTGCCGGGCCATGGCACTGAAGGCTTTGAGGGAGCAGTCCCTAAAGCTTCTCGCCGCCCAGCGTCCAGACCCGCAGAGCTCACCTTGTCGGTCTCGGTCCGGGTCTCGGTCGAGAGGAAGGTCCAAGCACCGCTCCGGTGAATCGATGCATGACGCAGCGGAAGAACCTCTGCGTTTGAGGCGCCCCTCCGCGGAGTGGGTGCCTGGGTCGGCTCCGCGTTTCCCTCCCTTTCCGGGGCCGGGAGCGACCCCCACCCAACTTAAAGAATTTTATGACGCCATGTGCTCCATATTTGGGTGGCCTGACCCTGCCGGCGCCTTTGGGCCCCGCAGGCTCAGGAGACGGTGGGGCCCCCGAGTTTCCATGCCGGCAGCTCCAGCCTCTGCGCCACGGCCTCTGAGTGGACCAGTTCCCGGGTCCGGACTGACGCTGGTCGCACCTCCACAGCGACCTTCCCCAGCACCACGTCCGACACCGATTTCCTCAGCGTCAGCAGCGCCTCCCCTATCCTCATTTCCGACGACACGGAGCCGAGACCGGCGTCGATGGAGCCCTATGGCTCCATGCAATTTTTTCTGCCCTATTCAGAAGGGTTAGCCATGGAGGAAGAAGATTGGGAGGGGGAGCAGGATCCCTAGGAAATCCCACAACAGCAACAAGATCTGGACTGGTATGAGGAGTTGGGTGAAGCTAGTGGTCTGGATACCTCCACAGACACTGGCATGCTTTCCCCTCCTACCCTGGCTACGGAGGAGGGAGCATCTTTTCCCATGGTGGTGCGTAGGGTTGTAGAGGACCTTGACCTGCAGCTTCCTACAGTGGCAGTCAAAATAAATGTTTTGACAGAGGTCCTGCAGCCTGGGGTCTCGAATTCGGAACTCATTGCTGCCTTTCAATGAGGCCTTGACAGACGTCCTTCTTGGGACATGGTCCAAATCCAGCACAGGGGCTCCTGTGAATAGGACGATCGCCCACCACCATTGCCCCGCACCGGGCGACCCAACTTTCCTCACCACCCGTCCCACCCCCCAAAACTTGGTGGCACAGGCTTCTACTTCTTGTGGCGCATTCCCTTCTGCACCCCCGGACAGGGAATCTAAGAGGCTGGAAAACTTCAGGAAGAAAATGTTTTCCTTTGCCAGCCTAGCATTGCCTCTTGGCCCGTTACTCTCATTCCATATGGGATACGGTGGCGCAGGTGCTGCCCAAAGTCTCGGAGGAGGACCAGACTCTACTCTCCCAAGCTATATCAGACAGGAGGGACGGTGGCAGTGCATCGCCACGCCTGGCTGAAAACATCTGGTTTTTCGGGGGATGTCCAGGCCAACCCTCTTGGAAATGACCTTCGATGGCTCCGTCTCTTCGGAGACAAGGCAGATGCTGCCCTTGAGCGCTTTAAGTACTCGTGGGCCACGGCCAAGATTTTGGGCCTCACTACCGCCCCCAGGGCTTCATCCAATTTTCGCTCCTTTCATGGCTACGGAAGAGCGTACCAGCCGCGCCAACCCTACCCTGGCCAGAGGGCCCCGCAAGTTCAGCAACCTCTGTGGGCCGTGGACGCAGTTCACCCTGACCTCGTGGGTCACGAAACCAGAAGTCGAGTCGAGCCAAGCCACCATCCTCTCCTCCACCGCAAAACCTTTCTAGTCCGATCCCCCAGGATCATTCTCGACCTGCCGGTGGCAGAATACGCCATCATCTCCACCACTGGCAAAACATTACATCGGACAGGTGGGTGTTGCAAATAGTTCGAAGGGGCTACTTCCTTCCCTTCGAGACTACCCCTCCATTCATTCCTCCAGTGTACGATTGGCTGACGGAGATCATCTTGCCTTGCTCTGTGAGGAAGTCTCAACTCTCTTGGCCAAGGGAGCTATAGAGAGGGTTCTCGGGCCCGAAGTAGGCAGTGGTTGCTATGCCCGCTACTTTCTGGTCCTGAAGAAGGATGGAGGCCTTCGTCCTTTTCTAGACCTCAGAGCCCTCAATTACTTCCTCAAAAAGGAGAAATGCAGAATGCTCACTCTTGCTCAGGTCCTGTCTGCCTTGGACCCAGGAGACTGCATGGTAGCGCTGGACTTGCAGGATGCCTACTTTCATATCCCCATCCTGCCTGCCCATCGTCGCTACCTGCGGTTCACGGTGAGTCACGAGCACTTTCAATTTGCAGTGCTTCCCTTTGGCCTCACCAGCGTCCCTCTGGTGTTCACAAATGTGATGACGGTGGTCGCAGCACATCTGCGGAGATCAGGGGTTCCAGTCTTCCCCTATCTCGACGACTGGTTGTTGAAGGCGGGCTCGCCCCAAGCAGTTGTCTCTCACCTCCAGGATACGGCGAACCTCCTGCATTTGCTGGGGTTCACTATCAACATGCCAAAGTCACACCTGACTCCCTCTCAGACGCTCCTTTTCATTGGGGTGGTTCTGGGCACGGTGCAGTTTCAGGTCTATCCTCCTGAACGGTGAGTCCAAGATATTCAGGCTATGATACCGATGTTTCAGCCTTTAGCTTGGATTTCGGTGAGAATGATTCTGAGGCTGTTGGGCCTCATGGCCTCCTGCATCCTGCTAGTGACTTGTGGCACGTGCGGGCTCTGCAGTGCAACCAGAAGTTCCAATGGGCACAGCATCGAGAAAATCTCTTTGACCTGGTTCAGATTTCAGAGGGCACTGCGAAAGACCTGCAGTGGTGGCTACAAGACCACAATTGGTTCAGGGGCCAACCCACTCCCTTCCCCACCCAGATCTTACAGTAGTGACAAATGCGTCCCTTCTGGGATGGGGTGGTCATCTGGGGTAGGTGGAGATCAGAGGAGTCTGGTTTCCGGCAGAAGCCAAGCTCCATATCAGTCTCCTGGAGCTTCGGGCGATCCGACTGGAACTAAAAGCCTTTTTGCCATCAATAAAGGGAAGCTTCGTACAGGTGTTCACGGACAACACTACTGCCATGTGGTACTGCAAAAAACAGGGTGGAGTGGGGTCGTGACCCTTTGTCAAGAGGCCCTGCGTCTCTGGACTTGGCTGGAACATCAGGGCATTTCCCTGGTGGTTCAACACCTGGCCGGTTCTCTGAACGCCAAGGCGGACAAGCTCAGCCGAAGGTGCCTTGCGGATCATGAATGGCATCTCCATACGGAGGTGGCACAAGGTCTCTTTCAGCGGTGGGGAGAGCCTTGGTTAGATCTGTTTGCCTCCAAAGAGAATGCGCAATGTCAGCTGTTTTGCTCGTTGATGTTTCCAAGGCAGCACTCCCCCGGCTACGCTTTTCATCGTGAGTGGAGCTTAGGAGATCAGGAGCGACCGGGCACAAGTTATTCTTGTGGCTCCGGACTGGGCATGGAGAGTTTGGTATCCCGAGCTTCTAGACATGAGCATCGATCGTCCGGTCAGGCTGCCTCTTCGGGAGGATCTTCTGTCGCAGCAGCAGGGGAGAGTTCTCCACCTGAACCTGTCCACTCTCTGCCTCCTTGTGTGGAGATTGAGCGGAGTCCCGAAGTCTGTGAGGTTATCTTGGCAGCCAGGCGTCCCTCCCCAAAATCGGTATACGCCTGAAACAAATGTTGTAAATATTGTATAGACAGGTCTATCGACCCCTTATCTTCTCCATTATCTCAAGTCCTTCTGTTTATACTTTTATTGGCCCAGCAAGGCTCTGCTCTGGGCACTTTGAAGGGATACTTTTCTGCCCTTTCTTCTTTTCTTTGGCTGCCTGATCAGCCCTCTCTATTCAAACCTCCTCCTTCACCCTTCATCATGCCACAATGGGACCTTAATTTGGTGCTCACTTTCCTGATGTGTGCACCATTTGAGCTGCTGCATAATTGTCTTCTGTGGTTGTTCACCATCAAGACAGCTTTTTTGGTGGCTATAACCTCTGCCAGGAGAGTGAGTGAACTGCAGGCACTGTCCTCTCAGCCTCCTTACCTGACGATCTTTCCAGGCAAGGTAGTACTCCAGACTAGGGCTTCCTTTCTACCTAAGGTGGTAACACCCTTCCATCTAGGACAGTCAGTTACCCTTCCCACCTTCTATGCACCCCCGCATCCTTCTAATGAAGAGGGACGTCTCCATTGTCTGGACCTAAAAAGAGCGTTATCGTTCTACCTTGGCGAACCAAAGAGTTCCGGGTGGATGACCAACTTTTCATTGGATCCGTGGGTGCAAAGAAAGGTCGTGCTGTCCACAAGAGGACTGTATCCCGATGGGTCATCCTCTGTATTAAGATTTGTTACACCTTAGCGAAGAAGGATCCCCCTGAAGGGCTTAGGGCCCATTCCACCAGGGCAAAGGCGGCTACCATACCACGGCCCTCCAGCGTGGTGTTCCTGTCTCTGACATATGCCAAGCTGCTACGGGGCATCTCTGCACACGTTCGCCAGACACTATTGCCTGGATACCCAGGCATGCGGAGAAGGCCTGTTTGGTCGCTCTATTTTACAGGATTTTCTGGTCTAAGCCTTTCTGCAGTCCCTCCTCCGGGGATGGTATTGCTTCGGTATCTGTTCAAAGGTAAGGAATCAGCCGCCAGATGTCTCTATCAGATGGACAAGTTACTTACCTTCGGTAACGCCTTATCTGGTAGAGACATGATCTAGCCGCATGTCTGGCGGTGTTGGAACCACTGGGCCAGTTCTGTGACCATTTTCTCCAACCTCTGGTCCAAACTACTCCGTCCTTCCTAAAGGACACTAAGGATGTGCTTAACCTGATCACCAATATAGAGAATTCTGAGGAGATCTCCTTTTTGATGACACTCGATGTGGAGGCACTTTATACTAACATCCCCCAAGATGCAACAACTGAGGTAATTGGCACACTCCTAAGAACAATCACTCCACCGACCACCACCCCAGCAGACTTCATAATAGAATGTGCCACCTTAGCATTGAAGAACAACTACTTTATGGATAAGACACAAGTGTGCCACCAAATACAAGGGGCATCTATGGGGAGCACTTTGGCCTTTAGTCTTGCATGTCTTTACACGGCCGACTTCGAGTCCAGACACATCTTCTGTACCTTAAATCCGTTCCTGACCAACATCGTCTCATGGAGGTGCTACAAAGACGACATCCTCGTCTTTCGGAAAGGAGATAGAAACAGTTGTGAGGCTTTCGTCAACTGGATCAACTCACTCAACCCCTTTTTACACCTCACAAGTTTGATCTCAGACTCTGAGATTGTCTTTCTGGATCTTTTGATCACCCTCACTCAAGGTCAGTTATGCACCAAAACCTATAAGAAGGATAAGGACTGTAACAGCCTTTTATCCTTTGAGAGTCACCACCCGAAAGCGCTCCGTGAAAACCTACCATATGGCCAGTACTTTCGGCGGAATTGCAGCAACCTAGATTACTACGATAATCAAGCGAAAGAGCTGAGCAAAAATCTACTTGAGCGAAAATATCCTCCGAGAGTGATCAAACTCGCTGAAAAGAGAGCCCGCAACAACAACAGGGAGGCTCTATTAGAAAACAATACATAACCCAAAGAGGATACAACGACATGTGTCACTACCTTTACACCCTTATCTAACAAAGTGAAGACAAAGTGAAGACCATTATATTGAAATATTGGAATATCCTGAGCACAGGTATTTTGAAACTTGAACGCCCACTCTTTGCCTTCAGACGGACATCGAATTTAAAAGATCATCTGGTACCCAGATCACAAACAACACTTTGGAACCTTCCCCAAGTTAGCGGACACTACCCTTGCGGGAGTTGTACCGCTTGTAATTCTACTGAACACTCAAAAACACTACAGCTAGTATCTTTCTCCTGGTCACAGAAACAGCACATCAGCTGTAACACCCGAAACTGCATTTACCTTACATGTCCCTACCAAATGTATTATATAGGGAGACAACTAGACCTATAAAAATAAGAATAGGGGAACATAAGAGCACCGTAAGATGTGGACGCAATGCCACAAAGATGAGCAACCACTTCAATGATCTGAAACACTCCATTAATGATCTAAAGTGGACAATCCTTGAATCCAACGCATCATGGACCCCAGCCACACTATTTAGGCGAGAACAGCGCTCGGTGTTCCGCCTACATACCAACCGGGATTGACTGAATGATGACATCCCTTGGATCGAATTGTAGCACTACATCCCTGAGCAACCAAACATGGAAACCACCCAGGCCTATTCTTCGATATAGATGTCACTACTGATCACCACCTCATGTACCATAATGATTGTTCAAGTTAAGACAATCTGCGACGATCACAACACCACTTTAATGAAAAGCCATAGTTTCAGATACGGGGTGGTTGTCAGGCTTACAAGACTAGATCATACCATGTCACACAAAACTAGTTACTTATTCATAAGTATCAATCTGATGTACTAAGTGTCACTTAATGATGGTCCTTAAAAAGCTGAGTATTGTGACCGGCACCCTGTACACCGAACTGCTGTTAACCGTTACCCCATTTACTGATGAGACACATCTTGTCCTTTGCACTTCAACACTATTTCATGTGGGCCGCCAGACATACATGAAGTGGTTTCCAATAGATATTCACTATCTTTCCTCTTCAACACTATCTTAAGATGGCTGCCAGACGTGCGCAATAATCTTTCCTTCACATCTCCACTACCTTTGACCTCAACACCACTTTAAGATGGCTGCCAGACATGCGCGTTAATACTTCAGACAGATATCAAATGTCTTCACTTTACCACCACTCTAAGATGGCCGCTACACATGTGTGATGATGCACTACCAGGTTCATGTGGATTCCGGTTTAAGCCCGCCAGGTGTACTCCTTTAAAACAGGAACCACCGGCTTCCGCATCCTGATTCATGAGAAGCAAAGGACAAGGGTATGTGTGACGACCAGATCGCACTCAGAAACCGTGAGTACTAAATACCGGTCGCTGAGCCGGCTAACGCTGATACAGCATACGTGATCCTGCGGTTTGGATCCGCCTTATTTATCTTACCTACTTACTTTAGCATGACTGAGCGCGGCACCTTTGCCGCACCCTAGGGAGTACTTTTATCTCCAGTTGGAGGTAATATTATGTGCCTCACGATATATGAGAGGTAAGTAATGGAAACACAACCACGCCCCTGTTTTTAATATTGTGCCCATTTTTAACACTGTGACCACTTATGAGATAGCAGCACGCATTATGGGGATCTCTCTTGTGTGTGTATAAAACACTTGGCTGCTACCCTGGCAATCTACACTATTTGCACGGTGGTATGGTATTTATGAAAGCTTGTGCCACTCACACAATGAAATGTTCTTTTTTCATACTGCATGCCATATATTATTGTGATCTGCAGCAATTTTGTTGTATGGGGTACAAGCCTCGAATTCTTTAAGCTGGGAACTTCGCTGAAAGAAATTCTAAATGTGAGCTATTCTCATAGATTGGCTCTTCACCCTACCTATTTTTATGTTGTGTGGTCTTGTATATGTCTGTATGTGTCTGGAAGCCATTCCAGCACCAGACGAATATTTTGGTTCACAATAATGGGCATCCTGGTCAATAAGATGCTCTTATGCCAGGAACATGATAATTCTGTCTCCTTTTTCTCTCCTGACAGGTTGGAAAGCCAACATCAGAAAAGTAGGTACCACTCAAAGGGCACCACTTTAGACACATTTGTGGGGTAGGAAGATTCACTCACTATTCCTGTCCTGACGAAGCGCCACAGATCCTCCTGACCACTAGGGGGCCTGAAAAACGTTGACTGACTAGAGTTGGACCCAAAAGAGGGAACTCACATCAGACTACCAGGGTACTTTATGACCCCATTGGTAGCATTTACCCATAAAGGTTTTTAATCTGACAGGGCGGTCCAGTTATTAAAAATAGTTGGTGGCCTCCCTGACCAGTTTTAACCCACATCATCACACAGGGGATACTACCCCACCTAGACTCTACCTTGCATTCATCATACGGCATACCAATAAAAGATCTCCGCCAAAGTGACCCGTCGGGGGACCCATTGGTCATTGCAGCGCCGGCCCAACGAGGAGCAATTGCCCTATGATGAAGCATGACATCTCTTTGGGATGTGTGAGGACAACATGAAACAGTCCTGCTGACTGCCACCGCGCATATGCCCGAGTCCTGCACAACCTGTTGATATCTCCTCTTTCGCTTTAGGAACAGTAGCCCTGATTTTTGTTTGCATCTGGTTTAACAACCATCTGATAAAATGTTCGAAATACAATTAAGTTACCTTAGGAAAAATCACTAAGGGGCTGATTACGACTTTGGTGCAGTTGTGCCGTTGTCCACCATGCAGGTCTTTTTGTTGTTCCCATGCCGGTGCCAGAAAAAAGGGCACTGCAATGGGAATGGCAAAAATGTTCCAGCACGGCATGGACGGTGACTTCCATGCCGTTCTGGAACTGCGATCTGCCGCCGGAGGTCGTTCTTCGAATGCGGGGGACTGTGGCGAGGGCGAGGTCGGCGGAGAGAAGCTGGCGGTTGGGGTGTAGAAGCTGAGTCGTCCATTGAGGTATGCTGGTCCGGTGTTGTAGAGTGCCTTGTGCGCGTGGGTGAGGAGCTTGAAGGTGATCCTCTTGTTGACGGGGAGCCAGTGCAGGTCTCTCAGGTGGGGTGTGATGTGGCTGCGGCGAGGGATGTCGAGGATCAGGCGAGCAGAGGCGTTCTGAATGCGTTGAAGTCGTTTCAGGAGTTTGGCCGAGGCTCCTGCGTAGAGGGCGTTTCCGTACTCCACTGCTGCGCCACCACGACTGCGGCGGTCTGAGGACCGCTGCACTCGTAATCAGCCTCTAAGCTATTAGGATGGTCATGAAAAATGATATCCTGATGGGAGAGAGAGAAACGGTTTAAATGATAGTCACACCAAATATTAACTACATATTAACCATAGTAGCCTTCAGATAACCCAATTCTTAAAAAATGGTTTGTTTTCTGGCTTCCTATAGAAGAATTAAAAACCTAAAATTTGACTGAAAAATGTTGTTTGGATAGAGACATGGGTGGTGTTAACTTGTCAACTTTCCCCTTATAGCGCTCAATATAGTCAGTAAGAAGAAATCATTATGATTTCAAAATAGAAGTTACAGAGATGGACTTCGTTTTTTTAGATATTAGATAATATACCTTTATCCACTACCCTACCTGCACTAAATAGTGTAGTTCCCCACTTGGACTTAATTTTGAAAAATACCAGAAAAGCATTATTACTGGTAGACAATAAACTGTCTGTGAAAATGGGCAACTCTTTTTTATGGTAATAGTTTAACAAGAATTTAAAATTAGATTGAAAAAATATATACTATCCAATTGGCCATTGAAGGTGTCAACCTACTAGGTGACCTGGTCCATGGAAGTCTCACTGCCAAATGCTACTCTACAAAGTAAATATGGTCTATACAATTTGGGATTTTTTATTTTCTGAAACTAAAAATAGCCTTTTCCATACCTCAGCCGTGTGGGTCTCCCGACCACCAAGAACTCTGGCACATTTGCAGCAGCAAGGTCTTCAGAATGTAAACATTGTTCTGCACATTAGATTCCAAACTCTATATGAAAACACAAAAAGGCTGCTAGATAATTTCTTCCCCTTTTAAATCTGTAATCACATCTCCTGTGGCAAACAATTCCTTTTGAAACGCAGAGCGTTTTGGATGCTAGCCAGTCTGCACAAGTTAAAACTTACTGTGTCAGACAAGTGCTGGAATTGGAAAGAAGCAATGAATGATGTTCCACCTATGTTTTTTGATTGCGAGATAATTAAGCACCTCTGGTATGAAATTGCACCACAGTACAAGGAAAGATTCCAAAAGAAAATAATATTAAACATGCTAATATCTTGTATGGGTCCATATGCATAACAGGAAGATCCCGACTTGGTCCCTTCAGATCTTTTACTCTAGGTCAGGAATCTCCAACCTTTTCTGTGATACAAGCTACTCCTGATCATTGAATATCACCCTGAGAAGCTCGTGAATATTAACACTGTTACAATATGACCACGTCCAATAAGATTCCAGTTCTTGTAGGATTGCTGATAATGACCACCCTTGTAGCCGCGCACTCAAGCCATTCAATAATTGCTCCTACTGTCATTCTTTCACAGCCGAGTATTCATTTACACAGTCTGATTGCTAAAGTGAGGCCTGCAACATGACCAATCTCTATGCAACTTTGCTACACTCCGAGCACGATAGACAGTCATTTTGCAGACTTCCCCAATGCAAGAGGCTGTCACACTACATGTTTATCTGTGAATGTGTGGAGACCTGCCATTTGTTTGGCTGAGTGCTACTGAGAGCAGGGCCGTCTCTAGGGCAATGCGATCGGTGCCACCGCACTGGGCGCTGACTTGAGGTGGGGGCATCATTTTGCAAGTATATCGTTATTTAAAAAGCACCTGCTACCGCGTTCCTGGCCTCCAGCAATTATAGGGCATCAATTAAAATGTCAAGATAACTCCGTGATTAATGTCTTCCTGGAAAGAGACAGAGGTTTGTCTAGTGGAAATTTTGACTCATCCAAAGGTAGCGCAGAGGGTTAAAAATGACTGCTGCTAAGAATGTGTACCATGCAGATAACAAAGTTCATGTAATATAAATAGGTCAGCGGGTTACTGCTTCTGTAAGAGAGCTCCTTTTGTTACTTGTTGTTTGTAAGTCAAAATCGTAATATAGAACATTGAGCTATTAACTGCCATCAAACAGCTGTGTGTAAACTGGAAGTATTATGTTAGAGCTATATCTTTTTTTGCCCAGTCTTTCATTATCCTAATCTTGCCAAAAGGGTTCATTTGGGTAGAAAACAATTCTTGTCATTAAAGAAAAACCCCTAAGAATGGTGTTACATTTTAAATTCAAAATTTTTACTTTTCCAGAATATGGACTCCTAAACTATATTGCCTACCAGTATCGCTAACATGTCACTCCTACACTACACCTTGTAGTCCTGTCTGATGTAACATTTCCTGTACAAAGATTTACACACCTATGGTTGTCTCTGTGCAATGTGTGTGTGTGAGATGTAAAGTGTTCTGACACCTTACAGTGGTATGAGTGGTGCTATAAAACTAAATGAATCCGAGAGACAGTGGTTCTGGAGACTTGAGGGGCACTGTTAAAGGGCGGTGGTGAGGGAATCCGTGGCAGAGGTGGTCATTGGGGGGTGGGGGAGAGGCGCCAACAAACATTGTCGCACAGGGCGCCACAGGTGTTAAAGCCGGCCTTGACTGAGAGGGTCTGAAAATTAGCTTTACTACCTCCTCCAATGTGCCCAGACCCTCTCTATCACCTACTGGGCTGGGCTACCCTTCCAAGAGCTACTTCAGGGAGTTGGAGAACTACCAGTAGCTCCTGAGCTATTGGTTGGAGACACCTGCTCAAGGTCATCCTATCAGTACTTAGAGCTAAAACAACCTTTTCCAGTTGCAGTACAGATAGTTCACCCGTAAACCAGTCAGATAACATATTGTTATGGAACTAACTGTATATATACCTCCAAAAATAAAATGAGACCCACTTGACACTTTCTAGATCAGGAACTCCTGAATGAAAAATGTCCTCGCTATCGTAACGGAAAGTTTCAATTCTATTAAGGACTCGGAGGCGAGGATTATGCCTTCTCTCTTCACTTTTATTTAACAGCAGCTAATTTAATACAACAAGACTACATTTCCCATGAACCTTAGGGAAATCTGTAGTCAAAAAGTGTCCAATTAGGAACAGTCCTGGATCCTCCAATCAGGTCACTCCAGCATCCACATAGTCTGTCCTCACTGGCCCTTCATCCTCTTTCGTCGCACGAAGTCAGCCATTAAAACCCACTTATGCATCCTGTTTATTCGCATCCGAACCTACGAGGACAAAGGTATATCGTCATTCAACAAACAGGTGTACGTTAAGCCTGTTATACAACAGTGAGGCAGATTCAACAAAAAAGACTACGAATCAATACTTCTCAACAATTTAGAGGTAACTGAAGAACTTCAAAACTGTAAATCCAAACAGTAAGGTAGATATTTGCACAAAATGACAACAAATCAATACCATCAACAGTTTAGAGCCAAACTGAGCTTCTTACTCCAATACGGGGTGGGAAATCCTCATCCAAAACCTAGGGCGGGATAATCCTCGCCTCCGAGTCCTTAATAGAATTGAAACTTTCCGTTACGATAGCTAGGAAATTTTTCATTCTATGTCAGGACCGGAGGCGAGGATTATGCTAATTTAAAGCTTGCTCACCACGAGGTGAGCCATGTCCAGCACTGGCTTGAAGTAGAACCTTTTAAAGGATGAGTCCGAAGACCAATCCGCCGCGTTGAGGATATCCTCTAGACGGGCACCCAAGCCAAATGCTTTTGAGGCCATTGCTCCTCGAGCTGAGTGAGCCTCGAAGTCCTTGAGACTTATGCCTGCCTCTTGCATAACCCACCTAACCCATCTGGCTATGGTGGGGGAAGACACTGCCCTAAATGATTTGCAGAGAGCAATAAGGAGTTGACGTTCCCCTGGCGGTCACCTCTTCCGTCATTTCTTCATAGGCTTTCAAGCAGCGGACTACACACAGCTTAGGAGAATCCGGGAATTCCGGATATGAGATTACTCTTGTGTGACACTTAGTCCTTCTATGCAAAGTAAAAGTCACTCCAGTTGGAGTAAACATTCTGGAAGTGATATCCAGAGCTCTAACATCCGACACGCACCTACAAGAAATTAGGCAGAGCAGCATAGCCAGCTTAGCTAACCGTTCTTTTCGTGACAAAAACCGGTTAGGTTGCCAAGATAAAAACAAGTTAAGAACCTGGTTCACATCCCATAAGGCCCAATACCGAGGTTCTGGAGGTAAGGAAAGTCTAATGCCCCGGAGAAGTTTGCACACAAGGGGATGCTCCCCTACTGCAGCATTATTAAGTGGCAGGTGACCTGCTGAAATGGCTGAACGAAAAGTGTTTATAGACCTGTAGGCTAAACCACTAGAGGCTAGGTGGGCCAAAAAATTCAGGATGTAAACTACATCTGCATCCAGGGGATTGAGACTCCGTCGCACACACCAACGGGACCATCTGCCCCAAGCGGACTTGTAGCGTTTGACAGTACTGTCCGCCCATGCCTTAGAAATGAACTCCTCAGCCTTTGTCGAAAGGCCCGGGACTTCCCATCGTCCCCGGTAATCATCCACGCCATGAGCCGCAACGAGTTCTCCAGAACCAGAGGGTGAGGAACTCGATCGGGATCCAGAAGAAGATTTGGAAAGAGGAGGAGTTGGATTGGAGAATCCTAAGAAAGTTCCAGAAGAACTGGAAACAAGACTTGAGATCTCCAAAGGGGGTGAGTATTACCACCTCCGCCCTCTGCCTCCTGATCTGCGCCATCACTCTTGTGATCATCGCGAAGGGGGGATAGGCGTACCCCATCTCCTGACTCCAATCCTGGAGAAAGGCGTCCGTGGACACTGCCAGCGGATCCGATCTCCAGCTGCAAAACCGAGAAAGTTGATGGTCGAGCCTCGAGGCAAACAGATCTATTAAAAAGGGACCCCAAAATTCGTTCAACCTCCGAAAAATGTCCGGGTCCACAGACTGGAATGCCTGAAGTTGCGGGATTGAAAATCCGCCACCAAGTTCTCCCGCCCGGGAAGATACTCTGCCGTGACCGACACCTGATGGTCCTGACAGTACTGCCAGAAACTGGCGGCCAGGTCAGAGAGGGCTTTGGACCATGTGCCCCCTAAATGGTTGATATAACGGACCGCAGATATGTTGTCCATCTTTAGAAGAACCGATAACTGAATGGATTCTCTCGTCCAGCAGCGAACAGCGAAGGAGCCTGCCAGGAGTTCTAGACAGTTGATATGTAATCTCCGTTCTTCTGGAGACTACAACCCTCCTGTAGAAAATTTGCCGCACCTGGCTCCCCAACCTATTGTGCTGGCGTCGGAATCTATTGCTAAATCTGGAGCGGACCCAAAAATTGCTTGGCCGTTCCAGACCTCCATGTGCTGTAACCACCAATGGACCTCTTCCCGGGCTTCTTCGGAAAGGATCACCTTGTGGGAGTAGGGACACCCTCTGCAGGTGCACAGCTTTGAGGCGTTTCAGGGCGCAATAATGGAGGGGTGCTGGAAAGATGGCCTGGATGGAAGCTGAGAGTAGACCTACTATTCGAGCAAGGTCTCTGAGAGACAC
Source organism: Calotriton arnoldi (assembly GCA_963921515.1). NCBI lineage: Eukaryota > Metazoa > Chordata > Amphibia > Caudata > Salamandridae > Calotriton > Calotriton arnoldi. Next base: position 39,544 of record CAWUFW010020510.1, read on the forward strand.
CTGACGCTTGGCGAAGGCCCGTCTCAATTCGTGAGGAATCTTTGAGATCTTTCAAGCCGGAAGGCTGAGCGTGGAGGACGTGGAGTCTATCACGAAGCCCAGAAACATCAGAGATTGCGACGGGGTGAGAACTGACTTTGCTTCGTTGACCACAAAGTCCAGGCTCTGGAGAAGATTCACCGCCATCCGAAGATGCCGTAGAAGTTGCAGAGGACACGCATCCATCAGGAGTAGATCGTCCAAGTAGACAATCATTCGTATACCCCGAGCTCGCAAACACTCCACCACTGGTTTGAGGACTTTGGTGAAACACCAAGGGGCCGAAGAAAGGCCGAACCGGAGGGATGCAAACTCGTACGTCTGCCCTTGCCAGACAAACTGGAGGAATCAACGGTGGGGGGGGGGGGAAACCGGAACAACCAGATAAGCGTCCTTCAGGTACAGCCGCACCATCCAATCTGAAGGTCGCAAAACATCCCTGAGGAGATGGATTCCTTCCATCTTGAAGTGGTGGTAGACCAGCCACTCGTCGAAACCGCTGAGATTGATGACGGGTCGTTTGTCCTCATCTGTTTTGTTCACCAAAAAGATGTTGCTGATGAAGCCCCTGGGATGAGGAGTAGAGGGAACGATCACCCCTTTGGCCAAGAGGGATTCAACCTCTGTGTTTACCAAGGAGGCTTCCTGTTGGGAAAACAGGATGGGACGGGGTCTGTCCAGCTGAACGGGCTCTCCCACGTACTCTATGTGGAAACCCCGAATGGTTTGCAATACACACGGGTCCCCTGTGACAGAAGCCCATGTCTGGAAAAAATTCCCCAGCCTCCCCCCTACTTTTAACTGGGAAGAAGGGAGAACACTCACCGGCATTGGATGAGGCTGCAGCTCCTCGATATCCTCTGCCCTTGCCCCGTCGACCTCTTGTAGGGTAGAAATTGCCAAAACTGGATTGGTCCTGGTATTGGCCTTGTTTGGAGCCTTGCCCTCTCGGCTGCTGGTTGAAAGCGCGGCCGGTTGAGCGGCCCCTACCTCTACCGGCCCCTCGGAAAACCCGGGGAAAAACCTTTTTAATGGTGGTCTGCGCTTTGTCAAGGGAGGTAAAAGTATTAACAAATTTACCCAATTCCTTGACAAAAGGATCTCCAAAAAGACCTCCTTGAGCCACTGCTCCAGCTTCTGAATCCGCAAGATCCCTAAGCTTGGGGTTAACTTTAATAAGCAAAGAGAGACGACGCTCCGTGGATAGGGCACAATTAGCGTTGCCCAGAAACACAATGGCTCTCTGTGCCCACCCGGAAAGGGACTCAGGGGAGATAAGGGAGCCTGACGTTTTGGCCTCTTCGGCCATGTCTAAGATCTTTGTGAGAGGCCCCAAAACGTCCAGGAGCTTGTCCTGGCACGCACGCCAGGACCTATCAATCCCTTTCTTGGGATCCCTCATAAACTTCTGCAAAAATGTCGCCATGCGGGCATCAATCTCTGGGGTAAGGGCGACTTTGCCTTCAAGGGAAGGCCGAGGGCATTCTGCCCGGAGGCAGTTACGTGCCTCTTTCTCTAAGGGCTTCCTGATGCGCATTGCCACATAATCGGCAACTTTATCAGCTGGGGCCCAGTCAGAAGAGCGGGGGTGGATAAATTCGACAGGGTCGAACATGTCAGAGGCGTCTTGAGGTCGGGAAGGGGGACCGGGTCTGGGAGGGCCGGGCTCAGCGTCCTTGTTCCCTACGTTATCTTGAGGGTTAGACAAATCGTCCCCTGATGGTGGCAAAATTGGTTGAGTAGCTAGGAAAGCTTGTTTAAGCCTGTCAAAGACACTAAGATCCACCCCCGTATCGCATGCGCGTTTTGCAGGGGGGAAGCAGGGTCTAGCGTCAGGGGAGGCGCCGGAGGACCCATTTGAGGGACAGGGGCCATATGGAGGGTAGCCAGTCGTGCTAGCGCTTGGTCAATTTTGTGAGTCAACCTCTCTTCTAGGGGAGACATAGCTTTGCCTACTGCTTTATAGATCGAAGCATCCACGGCTTCGTAGAACTCATCATTCCAAGGGAGGTCAGCCAGCGTGTTTTCCCCTCCCTGGGAGTCTTCCTCATAGTCCAATTCCATCTTACTATGGACACAATGAGGGGAAAAAATAGCGCTGATGAGTTCAATCTGTGAGGTCTGGGGGACAGACCTGACTGCTTTAACTCAGCTTGTCTCAGAGGGGCTGGGTGTCAGCCTGCACTCAAGGGCGAGTAACTTGCTGTAATGTGTAAGGGTAAGCCCTGGGCACAAGTATCTGGTGCTTGGAAAAGGATATAAAAATGACAGAAAAATTCCGGCCTGGGAACGTGCCCAACAAGCGTAAAAACGCTTAATACAGACCCCAGGAGGCGTAAAATGGAAGAATACTGACTCTGCTGCCAAGTGCCTGACAGCCGAGCATAACAGAAACTGCGGATCGGCCTAATGAAATTGACAGGCTCGATCGCGTACACCTCAGCGAGGCGTTCTCCTCAGGCCGGTGCTCGCTTAACTACGGTGCGCCTAACAAACCCTTCAGGGTTTGAATGCGCACGCCGTTTTCCTCTGCCTCCCACGCCCCTTGGCGGCGGGAGGTCTGCGGGAGCACCAGAAGAGCCGCGTAGGAGCGGAAATGCTCCAGCGGATCAGATTAACAGTGACACGGCACTTCGTCAGAAAAATAAAGAAATGGATCGGAACAGATCGGGTTATAACAATGCGCGCGGAGGCGGCGGCGAAGCACTAGGATCAAATAAAGGGCAATCTCGTCAACGCCGCTTCAGCGTGCATAGGCAATTCTTTCACCACAAAGTCAAATACATAACAAGCAATAAACAGCATAAAAGAAAGCCGCATTAGTACACGCGAACAACGCGTGTGAAAATAATCATTTAACACGCTTTACAATGAAAGAAAGCACACAGTAAGCCAAGTGACAATTTCACAGAGCATAAGAAAAAAACACTTATCTCGGCTGCGCAGCAGTGAAGAAAGAGTATGAAGGGCCAGTGAGGACAGACTATGTGGACGCTGGAGTGACCTGATTGGAGGATCCAGGACTGTTCCTAATTGGACACTTTGACTACAGATTTCCCTAAGGTTCATGGGAAATGTAGTCTTGTTGTTTTAAATTGGCTGCTGTTAAATAAAAGTGAAGAGAGAAGGCATAATCCTCGCCTCCAGTCCTGACATAGAATGCATGCATACCCACACAGAGAGGTGTATTTTCATTCTGCCATAGGCACAGAACCACTAATCCTATGATTCACACATGCTACTACTATGTGATAGTTTGAGCAGGCCGGTTTCTGGTTTATTTATTTTATCTTCATTTCTTTCTCCCACTACTTTTTGCCTCTCTGCTTACTCATTCTGCTATAGAATAGTTGGTAGAAAACTATCACATATATCTAATTTATTGCGTCTTTAACTCCTGTTTCTACTCAGAACAAGTTTTAACGCACGCTCAATTTCTAAATCGCCTGACAGGATGCTGTATGACTTGTTTAACTGTCATTCTTTTATAGTTTATGTATTTTACTTTTTGTTCTCTTGAAAATAATAACATTCCTGAATGAAAAACTAGGTGATTGGGAGCGTTCTTGTTTATTAGAGATAAGAGAGTGAGCATGGAACATATGCCGTCCTCCCTCTGATTGGTCTCTTTGGGTCAGTTATGACCCAGTAAGTGTTAAAGCATTTCTACTCATCCATCCACCTTTCAACCCATTCCTACAGTAAGAATCAGGGGTCAGATGCATGAAGCCTTCGCAAATGGCCTGATTCAGAATTGAGCCGTTTGTGACCACAAAAAGTGTTTTATGTATGTTTGAAACCCAAATTGCGATTCCACAATACATTACGGAATCGAAATTTGAGTTTGCTACCAAATGCCAAGTCTGTATTTGGAAGGGACTTGTTTATGGCGTCCCTTTCAAATACTGAATCAGATTGGTATGTGTCATTGTTTGGGAGTGAAATCCGATTGCAAAACATTAATACTTTACAGACTACTCAAAGGTAGTTGTAAGACATTCATAAAAGTGAAGGGGACCCCTTTGCTTTTGTGAATGTTGAAAAAAAAAATGTAGAAGTAGACAGGTGTCCCATGCATCGCTGCCTACTCTTAAAAACATTTTTAGTAAAAGGTTTTTTTAAATACATCCCTTCTAAGTGCTATATACATCTTGCCCATGGAGTACTACAACAATTGCAAATTGTTTACACCAAAGAAACATGCAGTCATCTAACCCTACCAGTTCCCTTCTCCAGGATCCCAATACAGCCCCATAACCAAGACCTGAATCTCATCCTACTCAGTGGCATTGAAGCATAACTTGAGTCCTGAGGCATACTGAGCACAGGAGTCACGTATTTGCAGAACCGTCATGACTGCAACAAATATAGTAATGGATGGAATGCGTGAATTAATCTCAGCCACAGGCAATTGCATGTGGCCACATTCCAGTCCAGTCTTGGCCTATCAGTATGGGTTTGATTGTTTCTATTGGAGCAGGACCAAGATTGGTTTTCATATGGCAGGTTCTGTATAGAGTGGCAAAGTGGGTGAAAAATGATAGACTAAAATGTGGCCCGAGCAATCGCCTGTGGCTGAGATGAATTCAATCTTTCCTTTCATTGCTTTGTTTTTTTGTTGCAGTACTATTCTTCTAGACACTTGTCTCTTTGGACACTCAACAACAAAAATCGTGAAAGAACCACATATGAACTGCTTATAACTTTATACCCAATGACATACTGCATAGCTGCCACCGATGCCAAATTCAATACTCTTACTTTTGTGATTGTATCCCTATTTTCCAGTGATTTCATTATTCAATCGGCAATGACTGGTTTTGCCACTGTGCCATCCCATTCTCAATAACATGCTTCAGAACAGCGCAGACTTCTCTAATACCAGGTCATTTGATAGCTTCAATATACCTCACAATATACTCTGACCACAACCAACAACCAAACTGACATGGCAGTCATTCTACACAATTACAATCAAACAATCCAAACCAGTGTAAGTGTACACCTGGCATATTTAAAATTGTCAAACCACAATCTACTTGTCCTTGCCGTACCTGAAATCGTTAACAAAAAGATGATTCTCCAGTATTGTCAGTAAGTCAAGAATTTTTATTTGGAAAATGCATCCATAAAACAGACAATGCATAAAACAATGCAATATCACATTTGATTTTAAGCCTTCATGCAATAAAAAATATTGTTAAAATACAGCACATATTTTCCTAGTGCAACAAAAGGTCATACAACCTAGATCTCCACAATTTTAAAAACCATAAAATAGATGGCAAGTACTATGCCGTCAAATAGTGTTTTTTCGCGCAAGCTATATCATGTCTACTATTCGGCTGGAGACTCTGGAGGATAGTGAATACCACAATATTAACTCACAATTGTGCGGATTAAAATGATTATGTGATAAAACTAACAACAATATAAGCGGGAAGTAGGTAAAGGAAAAAAGAAGCACTCACAATTTCACAGTTTTAGAATTGGTTGCGTTCCTTGTAAAGTGCTTATTCCACTCTAAAAAATGCATTTTTTTCAGACAATTATGCAAATATTTTTTTAATTCAAGACTATTGGAGGCTGTGCCAGACTTAAACACCGTAGATAAATGGGTCTTGTAACCTGTGAGTTCTAATTTTTATACTGGTGATGCGCCTAATAAAGTGCAAGTGCAAGCCATAATATCGAGCTTATTTAAGAATATAAAACTACTGTATAAAGGAAACTGTACATCATTTAAAACCAATATTATACATTTTGAACTGTTAGAAGTACTAACTGGAAGTTTTAGTCAATACAACCTGCAACTAAAACTTTAAATCCTTATTTTTTCTCAATAGCCCCACCGGGAACCAATATATTAACTCAGGGAAGTGACAGTATCAATTGATGTGTCACTCTTCAGAACCCTTAGAGCTTCATTATAACGTCTAAAGCCAAGCCTAATGCATAATGGTCGAATCCACTTTGCTCTGGGGAATACAAAAGCCTTGCAAAGGAAGAGTGCGTGACAAATATTTTCCTTGAAAGGTAAGGAGCACATTGGGCATGTATCAATATGGTCTATGGAGCTTCCTACAGACCACGTGGATGTAAAGGAACTTATTTCTAATGTGCCATAACGAAACTTCAAGTATAGACTTTTTGCCATCTGTTGTTGCAGTATGACCAGAAAGGGCTCATAACATGCGATATCCTTAACTGACAAGAACTCTTCTGATAATCTCCCCAGAGTGGAATTACAAAAATAATTAGCTGTGACATAGTCCCAGTAGATGTGTTTTAGTTGCTTTTTAGAAGATATAGTTAAATCTTCTGGGTCAGTCCAGAACCTTTCAAGTCCCAGCCTCGAGAACCATTGTTGTATATGCCTAAACCACGGAAAAGTGGTGTTCTTATCTAAAGCCACAATCTTCTTCTCCTTGTCATACCTGAAATCATTAAGAAAAAAATGATTCTCCAGTATTGAATCTTTCAGAGGTTCACACGTCTGAAACTTCCCCATCGTCTTGGTGGGAGTCCCATGGTAACAATAATGATAAGCAGTGCTATACTTAAGCATTAAAAACCATAGAGAAGCCAAGTGACATTGGTAACCAATTTGCATTGTTTTATTAGAACCAAACATTCAACCAATCAGAACCCAGACCCTGAAGCACTCTACCCCTGCAGAGCCACCACACCTCAAATTTCTAACCGCACGTTCATGTGTGAGGGAGTCCCCCTAAGCTCTGCTCAGTCTCAGTACTTTTTGTCATCTTTTGACCCTTTCCTTCTATCAGGAGTGATATTTTGATCTTGAGGCAACTCAAAGGTAACAGCTTTTGGATTCTTTTTCCTGGTTAACACCATGTCAGAGTGATCTGGAAGAGGTTTTTCAGGTCTTGCAGATCTTGTAGGAAACCAAAATTATTCTCTGAGGATCCCCATAAAGAATGCATTTACTGCTTACTCCCTCACCATAAACCTAAGAAGTGTAAGCATTGCAGAACCTTTTCTGCTAAGACCCTAAAAGATTGTGAAGCCAGGCTACTCCTTTGACTTCAGAAGAAAAACACCTATTCTGGCTCTAATCCTGATAGTGAAGGGCAGAGTAATTCTTCATTGGGGAAGAAACGTACAATTGAGAGCTCTACCTCATGTGAGAAAGATACTAAGAAAGCAAGATTTCACAGCAAGAACTCTGTGACAGAAGAATCCCATGAGTAAAGAACCCTCTAGTCCATCCTCTTCTTACAAAAATACTTTCTTTCCCCTGATCTGTGCCTGTGACTCCTTTTAAGGAGCCATCATCAAAGAAAATCCATCTGTCGAGGGACCCGTCGGCAAGAATTATTTTGCAGAAGGATGACGCGTCAATGGGGAGATTGTCTACACAGATCTCACCCACCCTGATGGTGTCGATTACGATGATGACGATGAGAACAACGACGTCGACATCTTCCTCGTCGATGAAGAAACAAACTACGACATCATCGTCAATGATAGTACAGTCGAAGGGAACTTTCACTTGTACGAGGCCTACTACTCATATCTACGAAGAGGTCAGTTTTTTCCTTCTTGTCGGTGCAGTCGTCGACAAGCCTATAGGCATCCAATAAGGAGACAATTCTAAATTCAGACAAAGGAATTCCTGTGACTTTACAACTGGATCTAAGCAAAGTGTCTACTCTGCTCCCTGTACGCCTTCTTGAGATGGAAGTGATGAGGGGCCTTTTGGGCCAGCATATGGTCCTACTCAGTTAAACATCAAATGTCAGGATACTGATGACAATGACCCTGTTAAGGACACTTTCACATATTTTGAAGGGGATTTTTCTTTTTAAGACAGACAGCAAACTGCTGCTCATCGCTATGACTCTTTTCAAAAGCATTATCAATACAAAGAGCTGTATGAGCAAGATCATGGCTCACATGAAGACACAATTCAGTACCTATATCACTGGTAACTGATTTGCGCCACATGTTGACCGACTATTATAGGAGGTTCCCTGAAGCAAATGCTCCAGTACAACATACTTCAGGGCGTTCTGAAACTCAAGGTGTAGTCACTCTTCCTAAAAGTCCTTTGGGCCAGCAAATGCAAAAAGAAAAACAAGTTTTGCCTCCCATTACAATAGGAGATGTCTATATTGAGAGTGATATGGAGGAACAGCCGGAAGAAGGTGAAATTCCTCAGGACCTCACAGATTCTAGCCAGGAATGGGATGAATATATAGCTCCGTTGTCTGCTTTACCCACTCCATCGCCTGCTAACTCACCTCCAGGTGACATAGGAGGTTTTCATGAGCTTTTAGAGCAGACTTCTAAGCGATTTGCTTTGCCTTTACCAGTGAAACAGACTGAATGTTTCCTGTACGAGTTAAGGATTAAGCTCGAAAATCAATTCGTTCAATTCCCATTGTAGATTACATTTGGGAGGAAGGATTGAAGCTCATGAAGAGCCCAGCTCCGGTGGCAGCTGTTGTTCCTTGGCTGGATAAAACTTATAAAGCGCTGGAAAATTCATCCACTTGTCTTATTGGTCATCGACACCCTGGCTCTGTTGTCATGCAGGTAGCTCAGTGGCAGTACAGAAACCCGCAAACACAAGGAGATGATGGATGGAGCACTGAAACTTTTCAGACACTCACCCCCAGTCACAGATCTGGGTTGAATCCAACATCGTTCTTTAGCTCACTTCGCCACCCCAGTTCAGAGCCAGCCAAATGCAAATCAGTCTTGACCCTATTCATCATGGGAATAGTTCCGCCCGAACTGCCAAGCCAGGTCTTCCCTGGACGCTAAACAAGCATCCCTGGGACCGGTTTCGGGGTAACACCCCTCATCAGTCAAGCCTGCTTGAATCCAGGGGCAAAGTGAGCAAGGGTCCAGCGTCTGGGCATACCCTGCCAACTTAGGGCGAACAGAGCAAACACAAGTAGATGATGTACGGAGCGTTGAAACTTTTCAGGGCATCCAATGGATATTCAACACTTTAGGTCTAAAGCTGAACAAAGAAAATTCACCCCTAACGCCACCCAACTATGGAAAGAATTCAATGCATAACAGCAATAACAGCTTCCCTCTCAAGAAAAAAGTTCACTTCTGTTTGGATGTTCAAGTCAATGTTGGAAATTATGTCATCTTGCAATCCCAAATTGTCGCCTGTGCATGAGATCCTTACAAGAGCAATTGGATGCACAGTGGGTTCAAGCAAAGGAAACTTTTAAAGACACAATCGTAATTACCCCAGTTATGAAATTATCAATGGCTATGTCTGGAAAAATAGAAAACATCTCTCAGGGCCTATCGTTCCTTCCTGTGCAGCCCCACATCGTAATGACTGGTATAGGAAAACAATGGTCCTAGACTTGTGTTAAATCTTAGTTGTCTAAAGCATCATACGGTACATGTATAGTCTAAATCAAAGATGTACCATTAATTCATTTAAAGAGCATTCAAGTATATCCTCAAAAATCCAAACAAGGCACACACTATTGCTTTTTAGGTGACTCTTATTTTATTCGGTCACTTTTCATAACATATTATCATCATATTCAATATTCAAGATAGAGAAATGGTTGCTCCAAGGGAAAATGTGAAGAAAGAAAGTGCTCGTGAAGTAAGATAGAATATGCAAGAGGGGGATCCAATCAAGCAAAACAATGGTTCATCATTTTATATACATTACAATCTCATTAGCAAAACTGGTCGTGATTCAGTAGGGTAGGGGCCTGTCCAATGGTTAATTCATGGTTGTTCTTTTTGTTCTTTCACAAAAGTTTAGCAAACAACGTTTGTCTGTAAGCGGGTAGGACTGGGATGATATCGAGTACAGGCCCCGGGCGGGGGAAAGTGTCGACGTTTTGACCCTAGTGCAATGAGGGCAGTTTGTATCCTCTGCAAGCGGGTCTTCCTCAGGACAGAAAGGAGGGATGGGGGGAGCAACTGATCATGGGTGATGCACAATTAAGGTGCCGCCCCCAGGCATGGATATTAAGGTCCGCAATAGAATTGCAGCTTGATATCAGCAGTATAATTTCAAATTAATGGGTGAGAAAAATCGCCCACGGCGTCTTAATGAATCATCTTTACACAGCCCGAGAGAATCCAGCTGGTCTGCTCGAGTAGTGACAACAGACGCTTCCCTAGAGGGTTGGGGAGCTCACCTGCAGGACCTAGAAATCCACTAAAAATGGTCTTCTTAAGAGGGGAAGATGCACATCAATCTTCTGGAGTTGAGGGTGGTCTTCTTAGGCCTCCAATCTTTTCTTCCCAGAATACGCAATTCCTCTGTCTTGGTAGGGACGGACAATATCACAACCATGTTCTATTTCACCAAACAGGAAGAAAAAAAATCAAAGGTCTTGTCTTCTCCAGCCCAGCAAAAATGGGAAAGGTTGATTGCTCACAACATTTCACTACGAGTGGAGCATGTTCCTGGGGTGGAGAACAAATAGGCAGATTCCTGAGCAAGACTGCAAAACAGTGACATGTATGGTACCTAAATCAGCAACAGTTACTCCAAGTTTTTCATCAGTGGGAAACCCCAAATCTAGAACTACTTCCAACTCTTCAGAACACAAAATGCAAGATGTATGCAAGCAGGTTTTCTCGAAAAATGCATTTCCTCTAGCTTGGCCAGGAATGTTCGCTTACGCTTTCCCTCCTTTTCCCCGATTCCAAATGTTCTTTGAAAAAATAAAGCAACACTTATACCGCCTCATTCTGATAGTTCCAGCATGGCCAAGACAATACTGGTTCAAAGAGCTCTGCTCAGCTTGTCAGCTTGGCTACGCACGACAATGAATTTGGATCACTGAATATACCAGAGGATTGTAAGACAATTCTTCAGCATTCTCGGCAGTGGCCATGAGTAAATGTAATATGGCAAAATGGAAGAGAGTTTGTTTTTGGTGTGTCAATAAAAATCTGCATCCCCTTACATCCTCTCCAGAGCATATACTACCTTATTTACTCCAACTAGCAAAATCAGGTCTAGCGCATTCCTCCTTAAAAATTAATCTGGCAGCTATGTCCAGATTTTGGAGACAAAGAGGGGAAGAATTGTTATGGTACAACAGACTAATCAAAGAGTTAATGAGAGGTCTTTTTAAAGTTGGTCCTCCTTTAAATAATCCTCCAGTGACATGGCAGCTAAATACAGTTCTGTCACAGCTCATGAGAAGTCTGTTTGAACCTATCCATAAGGCATACATAAAATATTTTTGGTGGAAGTTGTCTCTTCCGTTGGCCCTCACCTCTGCTAGTAGGATAAGTGAGATTCAAGCTTTTACGATTAATGAACCTTCTTACAATTCAAGGATGACCGAGTCATATTAAGAACTAATCATACGTTTATTCCGAAAGTGGCAACTTCATTTCATCTGAACGAGCCAATTGTGTTGACACCATTTTTAAAAAAAATACTTTGTCCACAGCTGAAAGAGCCCTACATTTTCTGGATGTCAAACAATGTTTAAAGATTTATACAGACCGAACAAGGGCATTTTGAAAAATCGACCATCCTCTGATTTCATTCGCTCCGCTTGGAAAAGGTCACGCTTTATCACTGAGCAGTATAGCTCGTTGCATTTCTGTAGCCATTACTTTTTGCCACGACAAAGGAGGAAGGCAATGAAAGATACAATACTGGAGAAAAAACAAGTTACTTACCTGTACACTCTGATTCTCCAGTATCGATATATTTCATAGATTTACGTGCTACCCTCCCTCCTCCCCTTTAGGGTTCACCACTCAGGATACCTCTTCTATTCTTTTAATTTACACTTGTGCTCGAAATCTGAGATGTGGTGGCTCTGCAGGGGAAGAGTGCTTCAGGATCTGGGTTCTGATTGATTGAAATTTGGTTCTAGTAAAACAATGTGAATTAGCTTCTCTATGGTATTCAATGCTTAGGTATAGCACTGCTTATTATTATTGTTACCATAGGACTCCTACCATGATGATGGGGAAGATTGAAGTATGTGAATCTATGAAAGATATAAATACTGGAGAACAAGTAAGTAACTTGTTTTTTTCTCAGAGAGGCAAAACTGTGGCTTAAGCACAAATCCAACTCTACTCTTGCCCATTTTATAGCTCTTCTCTTCACTAAAACAAACTTCTTTGGTGCCCCCTTTCCCTCTCTCGCTCTTCCTCTGTCTGCCACTGTTACTGAGTTGACTTCTGGTATCTGGACATCAAAGACCCACACCGTTAAATTGACCTCCTAACATCCACAATTAGGAAGACACTTGCACTTTACTTCCTAATACCACAGTTCAATGTTGTCAGCATATCTTTTAAATAAAACACCATCTCCATTAATCTAAAAGGCAGGCAAATCATGTCTATGCTAGAAAAATGTGCTCTATTCCTGTTGAACTAAGCAATTGTGGCCCCCTTCAGCAATCTGGAAGAGTGTGGGTCATCTATTGAACTTGTAAATCTAAATAATCAGATTAATGGATATATTTGTTTTACAAAAATACAGAAACTCAGCTATTTTGGATACATAAAAGTATGCTTGTAACATATGTTAAACAACATATGCTAAGCAACAGTCTTCCAATGTTTTTTAAATATGTAATACGGATAAAAACGAATAGGCAATATTGCCGTGCTCTGGGATTTATCCATGGTAGTTCCTTTAAGTGTCATATAAACCCCTGTCAGCATGCTCCCATTCAAAACCTTTGAGGCAGTCTCTCTTCAGTTTCAAGCACACACTACTACACCAGACATTAGATTGTTTTACAGTGCAGTACTTATTGTTATGCAAGTATTTTAAAAAGTTCTGCAAATTCATAGGATTCTTTCTAATGCCCATAAGACTCCACATTTTTTAAAACATTTGTTTTAGCTTTAAAAAGTATTTCCAATTAGCCTAAATAATACTCTCTAGACATTGCTGAAAACACTATTGTTTGCCTCTTAGGCTGGGCACTCACACTAAACACAAGGCAAATTAAGGCACAGCACCTTTAAATCCTCAAGAGTCAAGCAACCCTCCTGTCATGCAGTGCAGGGTCTGTGAGGCAGCTTGTTTTTCTAGCTTACTACGGAAGGATGCATATACACTGGTGCTTTTGTCTGGCTCTTTTTGGCTGAAAATCTGTGTTTTTCCTGGGCTTTTTAGCTTTATTCAAAGTCTTTTAATGTTTGCTTTATCTTTCTGAATTTTTGCAGCAATTGCCTTTTACCCTCTACTTTTCTATGACATGTCACTCTTCACACTTTTTGTTTGACTGTCTTGCCAGCACTCCTTGATAGATGGCCTTTATGAGGAGGTAAGAAGTCCTGGAAAGGACAATCACAACATTTTTTTTATCTGATTCCTGGATTTTCACTCCATTATCAAGTGTAGGATCTGCGTAGAGATGCTTTATATACATCTTAGGGACAGGGAGGGAGTTCATCTCAGGATATAGTAAGGAGAAGTAGGGCACTCTGCTTCATGGGTCAGCACTTCCAGCGGGACAAGTGAGCTCTCAGTCTCCTCTTCTACCCTGGTGTGACCAGGCATGATTCCCCCTCGAGACCCTTGAGCCATTCCTCTATCCACCAGCACTCCTGATTCATTCAGACATTCTCTCACACACAAGAAGGGGGGAGAGGCAATACACAACCACTACTCCAGCCTCCCCAATCACAACTGTAACACACACAGAGAGGAGTAGTGTGTATGATTCTCTTAGAGAGAGGTGGCAGGTGATTAGTGAAAAAATACTGCCCTCACTCACAAAATTGTGACATGCTTCATCATTGGGCTTGCTTCAATACACCCCTGCACAGACCAACGCCTGGGGTGGAGCAAAAGGGAGGGGAAGACAATTCAAACATATAAAATAATATAGGTAATGGATCCTGGGATCACCGAAAGAAAAAGTGCAGTGAGGGTTAAAACTAGTTCAGTGGTATCTTTAGTAGACAATTTATTCCTAGATCCACTGACTAGGATTAAAAACGTGAAGGATGGTGGTGACAGGAAAGTATTAGGAGTTCCTTCACCCCTCTTTACTGCCAGGTTGTCGACATGTTTCTGCTGCTTGACACGTGCCCACAATTACAGGTCACAACAGCATTCGTCAGGACCTTTCAGATCCCAGTGTCTTAAAATCCCTCAATACCCCGAGTTTGGAGTCCCCGGAACCAGTTGTTCGCAGAGAGAGAGACCCACTCAGTAACTTACTCCAGTTAATCTGTGGATAGAGAAAATGGAAAAAGAGTGGAGTCAGTCATACCTGTAGTGGGTAACGGTTGTAAAGTACAACCTGTATCACTCTTTCAGACATTCGACATCAAGGCAGTTATCACTGAGAAATTCATCATCAAGAAGTTTGTTGTTGAGACATGAAAATGTTGAGAAGATCAACATTGAGACATTCAACGTCAAGGATTGGAGGAGCCTCCCTACCAGCATCTGGTGGTTCCAATCTGTCGCTGCTTTGAGGGCCACAAGTGTAATGAGGGATCTTCCTGTAACTCCTTTGGCACTGAGCGGTTAGTTGCCAACTTCCAACAAGAAGTTCAGATCCTGGAGACGTATCTTGAACATTCCATCATCTCTGGAATTGCAGCCTTCTGCTAAAGATCTTCTCCCTGCTCCATTGGTGAAGTATGACTATTCCACACAGAGCTCCACTATTTCTATCACCACCCCACGGGGGAGATATCTACCTATGCCACCTCTTTGAGCTCTGCAACAGTGACTTAAAGAGAGAAGACATGGACATCATGTTTCTTATTAGGACAAACCTACCAGGAAAAAAAAGACCATCATTCTAAATGCCTTAGAGAAAAAAGCTCAAACAGGTCTTTCAGACCCCGGTCTGTCAGCCCTTCAAGAAGACCTTCATTTTTTTCAAAAGGCACATGATTTTCTTTCCTGATGGGCTCACTTGATCTTAGGAAAATTGAGGAGGTGGGCAGAAGAAGAAGAATAACATTCATGATGGAGAGTAAAGGTGAACGTTTGTTCAGTGAACACTGCATCTGGGTCATTGAAGGCTTTAAAACAAAAACAAAGAATCTTGAAAACATATGGTTCTACACTGGTGACTAAAGGAGCAAATGGAGATGGTTGGTGATATGGGCATGTGTGGAAGATTGAGCAACAGATGGACCTTGCAGTTCTGTACCAATTGAAGTCATAGTGTTAAAAAGCCGGTATGCCCACATACTTGTGAAGAACTCACCAGTGCTTGGATAATGGACTAGTGGACACATTTTGCAATAAAATGCAATCTCTTTCTTAAAATCTAAAGTTGTCAAAAATAAGAGGAAGTGATTTTGTCAATTTGAGGAGTGAACAACACCGCATTGTCTATAGTGACTCCCACGTTTCTGACAGCATGGGCTAGAGTATCCAAGTTTTGTGTGCCACCAATTTAAAGTCTAATGAGAAGAAGGGCCACCTAAAATGAATACCTCAGTTTTGAGCAAGTTCAGTGTTAGACAGTTAGCAGACATCCAGTCTGCTACTGCTTTAAATCCTTTCACAAATTGGCATTTGTAGATACACCAGTCTACAAATGGTCCTCTTCCTAACACTTATAAGACAACCAATGTTTTTTGATGAGTTCAGCAAGAGGTGTTACGTACAGTTTAAAGGGGATCTAGCTCAAGGACGATCACTGTGAAACTCTGAAATTTAAAGCCTTAGAAGGGAATCAGAAAGGTATCATAGCTACTGATTCCCTTCTGCCAGTAAGCAATGAGCTTAGCAAGTCTAAGGCAAACCTTGTTATTCTGATGTCCTCCAGCTTGTTTAACAACAAAGGATGATAAACTTTCTCAGAGGCGGCAGAGATGGAGTGTAATTCTCACCTGTTGTTTCCGCAGGGGCAAGATGCAAGATCTGAAGCAAGGTCCCAACTTCCCACACCCACCCGTGCAAGCCCAACAGCATCAAAGCCAACACGGTGGAAATGGGGGAAGAGGGGAAACAAAACAAGGAATGAAAAAGGGAGACGTCACCAACGGGCTTCAGGTCTGGATATTCTCGTAGAATGGTCTTTATGTGGTTCATGTAGTGTAGATAAAGTTATAAGTATTACCATGTGCATGTATTCTGGAGATAATGCTTACAAACAATTAGTGTGACACTACTAGATATAAGTAGCTGTGAAAGGTCCCTCTTCTGCTTAGGTATATGTGATATCAGAGACCAGAATCAGTTGTATTATCTATGAGGGATATTAAATCATTAGGTGTTTTCTACTTAGAACAATGGGACAATATAGTTGAGGATGTATATGGTATAACTAACTTAAGAGATATCAGCGTGGAATCCAATTAAAGCCCAACTTATTCATATCCATTTTAAAACCAGAAAAAACCCAAAAAACATATTCTCCCAAAATGGATAAGGTTAAAGAAAAATAAAATTAAAAAAAATACACAAAAATGTGCAGGGCTAAGGTACAATTAAAAATCAGCCCCTTAATTAATCAGGAGACTAATTTATATGTATAATTTTCTTAAAGACATCAAGCATTGGCAGCAAAGAAGCAGAATCTCCTTACATCGTGGAGACTACATCAGTACATTACACACTGTTCAAATCAAATCAAATGTTACCGCCTTAAGGAGCGTTGATTCTTTGTGAACTGTTTTATCTTTTTCCTTTTTATATTTCAGAAGCCATCGTGTAGGCCCCCGCTGTGCCAGACGAGAAGCTGAAATGCAGAAAATGGAGTTTGATGAGGGAACACCGAACAACCTGTCAGGGACAGCGTGAAGGTCCCTGCGGTGCCGGACGAGCAACAGAGGTCAGGAAGTGGAGCTCGACGAGGGAACGCCAAAGTATGCCTGAACAACCCAGAAGGAAATCAGGTAAGTTTGGAGAGGGTCAGAACAGAAGACCGGCACGCGACGACTAGAATGCGTAGCGCTCTTCCGCCCTGCTCGGCCTCTCTTTTTCCTGCCTTGCTCAACCCTGCGCGCACACGCGATCATTAGCGGAGCAGGCCCAGCAGTACACCCCCCAGAACACCCCCAATGGTTTGGGCTTACCAGGATAGCGTCTGTGGAACAAACGCAACAGTCGAGGAGCATGGACATGTCCAGCAGGTTCCCACATACGATCCTCCGGACCATACACATTCCAGTGAATCAGATACTGCAATTGACGTCACACTCTATGGCATAGGTCTTCAAACTGTGGGGCGCGCCCCCCTGGGGGGGCTCAGCATCCCCTCAGGGGGGGCGCGCACTCCACCTCACCACTTCACCTTTCATTGTTGCTTCCAGGGCCATTAGGCTGAAAGGGCTTCAGCCCCCGCCGTCCTGTGTCTCAGCCTGGGCTGCTGCTGCAGCTCGAGCTGTTGGGGGCTGGGCTGGGCAGTGTCTGGAGTCTTATCTCCGGCACGCCCGAGTTTTTCACAGGTCTTTAAAGACCATTTGCATATTTACATGCCTTTGTAAACTGGTTACAGAGGCTGTTGTTTTCTGCCTATTTCTTACATTTGGATTTGACATTTTACTGCCTTACTGTGAAAATGCATTTCATGAAAAGGAATATAGGGTTACCAAAAGAAAAATGCCAGCCATGTGTTGTTTAAAGAGCCTGCAAAGGCTTTGTCTTGACACTAAATAGGGTTATAAATAAAATAGTATGTATTCATTTGTAATGTGACTTTTCAATCTTTGTTCCCTTTAATTATCAGTCATGGATCATTCAGGCAGCCCTAGAACACAATTAAAAATGCTTTCTATTTATTTTTGCTGTTCCAAGCATGCACAGATAAGTGCTGAAAATAGGCTTTAGGGGACTGCTTATTTTTGTACAGTCTGGGACATCAATATAATGAGCTGGCAACCCTAATCACAAGACTGGAAGTTTGTTGCAGGATGAGCACAATATTTATTTCCTCCACCCTCGATCCCTGGACCCTGAATAATACTATAAAAGCAACAGTTTAACTTATATCTGAAACCCTACGCTAGCCCTCAATAACATGCTGAGTAACTTCAACTGTGCCTGGGAATGCACCCTGCATTCAGACAACTCACTCCTCATTCTCGCCCTTCACTTGCACACTCACCCTGCACTCACAGGGATCACAATGTACTCACACTTATCACCATGCACTCACACCACCCGCTCACCCTGCACTCACAGTGACCACACTGCACTTATGCCACTCGCCATGAACTCACACCGTTCTCCCTCCACTTACCCTGCGGTCACATGAGCACACTGCTCACTCTACACTCACAATGCTCCTGCGCTGTTCGCCCTGTACCTCACCCTGCAGTCATACAAGCACACTACTCACTCTGCTCATGTGACACTTCACTCACCTGTCCCCCCTCACTGCTCACTCTGCAATCTCACTCAAACAAGCCCATCACTAACCATACATTCATTTGTCTCACTCTGCACTTACATCTGCACCCAAATTCATATGGTCACCTCACTCACTCTGCAGTCACTCCTCTCACCCTACTCTCACACTGTCGCATCGTTCACCGTGCACTCACATGGGCACTCCTGTCACCCACACAGCGCAGAGGGCTAATGTGCCTGCTACAAAGAACATGTACCATGCATATTGTATTGTATTGTATTGTAATTGCATTTATATAGCGCTTACTACCCCTGACGAGGCGTCAAAGCGCTTTTTCGGCGAGTAGCACGCTACTC
Source organism: Calotriton arnoldi (assembly GCA_963921515.1). Lineage (NCBI taxonomy): Eukaryota > Metazoa > Chordata > Amphibia > Caudata > Salamandridae > Calotriton > Calotriton arnoldi. Next base: position 58,223 of record CAWUFW010020510.1, read on the forward strand.
CGGGACCCATAGAGGATTAGTGTTGAATTAGTAAAGTGAAACATGCAAGTAAATTTTAAGTGGTGGATAGGTTAGTCAGTGATTTGGAAGGATAGCAGAAGGATAGAAGAGGGGGAAAAAAAGCTTTGTATTTATATAGCGCTTGTTACCCCTGATGGGGTGTTGAAGCACGCTACTCCGGAAACCCATAAAGGATTAGTGCTGAATTAGTATGGTGAAATATGAAAGTAATTTGAGTGGTGGGTATTAGTCAGTTATTTGTATGTAGAGTTAAATATAGTAAACCAATAAAAATTTACCCCCACAACATTTTGGTCCAAAATATTTTTTTCACAATATTTTGCTCCTACAATATTCTGTAGTCGATTTTCTGGGAGAATACCACTCTGGGTCTTTGAATTAATGAATTAAATTATTTCTAAAGCGCACAGCTACTATGATAGTGTCTCAGCGCTAAGGCATACAGCCAGAAGAGAACATCATCCACCCTACAATTTGAACAGATATGTTTTTAATTGCTTCTGGAAAATGGTTTTGTCTGCAATGTATCTGAGTTGGAGGGGAAGCTCATTCCAGTGCTTGGCTGCCAAAACAAGCAGACCGAACCAACCAGCTTCTTACGCTCGGTGTGTGGAATGACTAACAGCCGGGCAGACTGGGAACGTAAAGTTCTTCGGGGGCAGTATTCATGTAACTTGTTGGACAGCTATTTAGGACCAGTCTTGTAAAAAGCTGGGTGCATTATCTTGGTTCCCAAAATGCGGTTTGTTCAGTTTACCCTAGAAATGTTGTAACGTTCATACACACAAAATGCAAATACTATCAAACATGTCCCTGTTATTTCATATAACAAAACATGAAGGTCACTGTTACCTTGAGGTGGATTTTCCTTCACTCCAGGGAGAGACCGGATGGAACAAAGTGGCAGCAGAACCCTTCGCGTCTGCGCAGAATATCACAGAATTGAGTGTTAGTAAACTACGGGTAGCCCTATAAAAAGTGAAATGTTGGTAAGAAAGGGGCTATAGAGAGATGAGGTGTATTGTTGGCGAGTGGTAGTGAGGGAATTCATGGAGAAGGAGGAAATGGGAGAGGGGGCGCACAAAAAGACTGTTGCACCGTGCGCGACCAGTGTTAGGGCCAGCCTTGGCTGGGAGTCTTAGCCACCCCCCAAAGTTCGGGTCTAGTTGCGCCCCTGGTTGCTTCCCACGTCCGAAGTACGTTTGCTGCCTGTTTTTCATACTCCTCATCTCAAGTTAGGGCTCTCTGATTGGAGTAGTCATTCAGAACCGCCAATCAGCATGTAATTTCTGCAGCAAAGCACTGCTTTGACGTCAGCACTGACGTTCCTCCAATGAACGGGTTAGCAGGAGGGATGCCAGGGAGTGCCGTGAATTTTGTATACATAAAGTTGCAAAATACTTCAACTTTGCTGATGAAACAGCACTTCTTCACTGTTGGCTTTTGCCTCGTGGTTACTGAATTTAACATCTGGTTGCTGCCTTTCGCCTCGCTCTTGAACCCTTCCCCCTCAAGGTTATCCTGGTTTGTACCCTCGCAGCTACTGCATTTCACTGCAAGGAATTTACAACGGTTGTATCCTTCCTGAATATTCCATTCTCTGGCAGGTAAGAGTGAAGAGCTTTTTGTTTTATTTTTTTAAAGCCTCGCTCCTTTCCCCTTTATCCCACTACTAGTGGGAACGTTGGAGGCTTCAAGGAGGAGCGGATTTGGCATTAATGCCATAGGTGCTGACTTTGGTTCTGGGGACCCGGGTTCGAGTCCTGGCATCAGCTCAACATCATGTGATCCTGGGCAAAATCACTTAATTTACCAGTGACTTACGAAAAATGAATTTGACCTTGATTAAAGTCACTGGTGCTTATTTAACATGTTCAATCCCTAGAGCTGAGTCCACAAGCCTAATTCACAAATATTGTGAAGTATGCCTACCATCTGTCCTCTCTTCTTTCATAGACCAAATTTAAATGCTTTCTTGTGCAGCTATTTCTGAAGCTTTGGAAGGCGATCTTCTTTATAAGCCAATTATGCTAACAAATTGATTCTTGATGCTGCTAGAGAATAAAGATGTATATATCCTCTTGAATCACGTATATCACATGTGTATGATGTAAATGTCCCCTAGGCCTTCTTGGAAAACTGTGGCTGGCCTCCTACTGGCATGGCAACACCTGGCCATACTCCACATAATCACAGATTTTTCAATTGTGTCAGAAAGCATGTTTTGTGGAACCCCTTTTTCTGATATCTTGTCTAGGGGCAAGGATGTGGCGCAACAGCCAGAGCTGATGACTGTGGAGCTGGGGAACCAGGTTCAATTCTTGGTGTCTGCTCAACATCCTGTGATTCTGGGCAAATCACTTAATCTCCCAGTGCTTACACAAAATGAATGTGTGCTTGTGTAATGTAAAAGATGCTCCTGTAAAGCGCTCCAATACCTTTGGGTCATGTTCGTGCTATATAAAACTGCAAAACATATATTACAAAAACTTGTGAGCACTCCCGTTTCCAGGTACTGCTCAAGACTGGAAGTGGAGCACAACCTAAGGATGGCAGAAGCAAGAATCCATCCACACATTGACTGTCTCTGTTGAGAAAAATAGGCACACCCCTCACCTGTGTTTTGGGAGTGTGTTTACTAATCTATCCTAAATTTTGTGTTTTATGTGAAAAATAAAGCACCAATGTAATTTTTTGTGCTAATATTTTCTTGGAGACTTTTCATTTGAACTTTATAATAAGCACAAGCACTACAAAAACTTCAGTTTACTAAACACTCTTAGTTTATTTAATATTATTTGCCCTCTACAACCTGGGCTCTGCAGGAGTGAATGGCTATTAATGATGCAGAGTACCAGCTTCCAGAACTTTTTTGTCAGGTGGTGGTGGTGGGGGGGCTCGACGTGTACAAAGGTTTAGATGAGGGGGCTCAGCCGACAAAAGTTTGAAGACCTCTGCTCTATGGGAATCCACAATAGCCTCCACTTCATATTCCGGTTCACCATCAACTAAAACTGGTGGGGGGGGTGGGGTTGAACAGGTAAACTTGTTCCTGACACCATCGGTTTTAATAAGGAAACATGAAAACCCGGGTGGACCTTTAGAGGAAGGGAGGTCCAACTTCATGGCTTTATGATGGTATAATGACCAATGAAACAGTGTTTGAACTTTCGTGTTCGCTTCAACGCAATGTTATGTGTGAACAACCACACCCGGTCTCCAATTGCATAGCCAAGGGACGGCCGGCGATGGAGATCCGCACTTTCCTTGTACATGCTCTTAACTTTGCTTAGGTTCTTTTGGGCTGTCTTTTCTGTCTCATGAAGGTGATTTACAAATTGTAAGGCAGCAGGGGTAGGTGTGGAATCAGGAGGGGGCAAAAGTAGATAACAAGGATTGAATCCATAATTACAGAAAAAAAGAGAAAAACCAATAGAAGAATGCTTCCCATTATTGAAAGCAAACTCAGCCGCCCATAAAAATGTATCCCAATCAGCAGAGGAAAGAAGCAATTGACACCTTAGATATTGTTCTAAGCATTGGTTCACTCTTTCTGTCTGACGTCTGTCTGAGGATGATGTGCAGACAAAAGACATACATCAATGTGCAACAAGGACCCCAACCCCTTCCCGAATTTACATACAAACTGGGGACCCCAGTCAGATACAATGTTAGATAGAAGGCCATGTAATCTTACTATGTGTTGCAGAAATATGGTAGCTAACTTTTGAGAGGTAGGCAGTGTTTTCAAAGGAACGAAGTATGACATTTTTGTCAACATATCCACAACCACCAAAATGACGGTGAACCCTTGAACAGTTTGTGGTAACTCTACAATGAAACCCATGGAGATGGAATGCCAAGGGCTCGGTAGGGGGTGTTGGCATGGGAGTCAATAATCCAGCTGGGACTTGGTGAGAACTTTTGCTCTGAGCACAAACATGACATTGTTGGATGTACTGGTGGGTATCCTGAATCATAGTGAACTTATTGTTGTAAGGGTTTTGTAGGAATCACCAAACCCCCTTGGATATAAAGGAGGTCTTGTACTCTTACCCCAGTGTGCTTCTGTTCCAGTTCCTCAACCTCTTTGCAATTTTGTCCCAGTAATACCTCACTCAGAAAGGCCTCATCTGAACATATGGCCCCCAAAATGCGTTCTTGTGCTATGATAAGGGGATGATACATGGTAGCTTCCGCTTCTTCATAGCCATGTCGCGATAAAGCATCTGCTTTCCCATGTTTTTTGCCTGCCTGAAACTGTATTATAAAATCTAAATTACTGAAATAGTGTGTCCAGTGCAGTTGTTGCATAGATAGGTCTCTAGCTGCCTTTAAAAACTGGAAGTTCCTATGGTCAGTAAGAACGTCACTGTATGCAGAGCACCCAACAGATACTGGTGCCACTCTTCAAAGGCACTTTTTATGGTTAGTAATTCCCTGTCTCCCACAGAATAGTTTTGTTCAGCGGGATGCACACATTCCATCAGCATCACAAATGGGCCTGCATCCTGTGCCCATTGTTCTTTTGACCTTGCAAATATTACACTAGCACGTTCCACAACAGAATGGGAGAGTGAACACAAAATGTTCCTCCTCAACTGTAGGTCTCCCCCGAAGCACGTGTGGGAAATTAATATTTTATTGAATGAGGAACAGCCGGAAGTCCTGTTTCTAACAGAAACCTGGCTTCACAAAGACTCGGAACCGGATGTGATACAAGCGTTGGCCCCAGGCTACCACATCTTGAGACGAGATAGGGAGCTGAAAAAGGGAGGAGGTATCGCCATCATTCTGAAAGATCACTTGAGGGGGCTTATAGAGACGGATATTATATCAGTCTGCGAAAGTATGCACACATTCCATCAGCATCACAAATGGGCCTGCATCCTGTGCCCATTGTTCCTTTGACCTTGCGAATATTACACTAGCACATTCCACAACAGAATGGCAGAGTGAACACAAAATGTTCCTCCTCAACTGTAGGTCTCTCCCGAAACACGTGTGGGAAATTAATATTTTATTGAATGAGGAACAGCCGGAAGTCCTGTTTCTAACAGAAACCTGGCTTCACAAAGACTCGGAACCGGATGTGATACAAGCGTTGGCCCCAGGCTACCACATCTTGAGACGAGATAGGGAGCTGAAAAAGGGAGGAGGTATCGCCATCATTCTGAAAGATCACTTGAGGGGGCGTATAGAGACGGATATTATATCAGACAGCGAAAGTATGTCATTTTCGATCTCCTTCGCTTCAACCCTCACTCTCTCAGGAATCTTGGTCTACCGTCCCCCGGGTCCGTGCGGACAGTTCATAAAATCACTAACAGATGCTGCCGCTAGACTAGCGAGTACGTCACCTAACCTGACCTTATTAGGCGATCTGAACTTACATTTAGAGAACCCTCTCAAGGCGGAAGCAGCAGACCTCACCCATAACCTACTGGCCATTCAGCTATTACAAAAAGGTCATATTCTGGACCCAGTCTTTTCAAATGACACACAGCTCTGCACAGGAAGCCCTGTCCCGATACCATGGTCAGATCACTTTGTATTACCAATTACTTGGAATACCCCACATCAGACGGCTGGGACACAAACCTGCAAGAACTGGGCGCGTCCCTGGGCAAAACTTTCGCCAGAGGCCTGGTCCGAGGCTCCGGTAAGTTCCAAACCAGTGGAAGAGATTAATACTACTTTAGCGTCAGATAACTATAATTGCTGGATCAGATCCTCTTTGGATGCTACGATCCCACATAAATGGATTCAGGAAAAGCCAAAGGAAAAACAGACACCATGGTATTCACAAATTGAGAGAACTTAACAAAACTGCAAGAAATTAGAGAGAGCCTGGAGGAAAGACTATAACGCCGAAAAAAAATAGACATACAGAGAGGCTATCAAATTTTATCAATAGGAAATAAAATAACGCAAGCCCTATATTTTAAAGAACAATTAACAGCAGCCGCGAATGCACCCAGGGAAATGTTCCAAATTACAAAAAAACTTACTAGGTGCCCGGCGCCAGATCTTCCCTCAGACTCCGCACAGGCACAATGCGATGAACTCGCAGAGTTTTTTAATAAAATGTTTTTAGATATTTATAACACATTCCCTCAAAGTATAAGTACAGACAAGTCGAACCAGGAAATAGACCCCCTGAGTGCCAGTATCCCCCGCCTGGAAGATCTTCCAACCTTGGACATGGCCACATTATCACAGCTTTTTGCTCAGGGCAAATCGGGTTCCCTCTGGACCCGGTCCCCTTCATAAACTCCGCAAGGTAGAAGAAACCGTTCTTCCGGTTTTGCTGGAGATACTAAATTGTTCGCTATCCAGTGGCCAGGTACCTCTGGTATGGAAGCATGCTATGATAAGAGCTCTCTTGAAAAAGCCTAACCTTGATCCGGAGGTATGGAGTAACTATCGCCCGGTCTCTCTGCTTCCCGGGACCAGCAAAATACTTGAAAAATATGTAAATAAAATTCTCTCAGAACACCTAGAGAATCACTCCCTTCTGCATACCACCCAGACAGGCTTCCGCCCTAACCATGGGACAGAGGCAGCCTTGCTAGCAGTAGTGGAGGAATCCAGGAACAGTGGCGGTCATCCTACTTGACCTGAGCTCCGCATTTGATACGGTCAATTATAACATCCTATTTGACAGGCTCAGAATGGTGGGAGTCTCAGGCAAGGCCTTGACATGGATTAAATCTTTCCTGAAAGATAGAGTATTTCAGGTGTTCGAGGGGAATTACACCTCCAAATGTCTTCCACTCTCGTGTGGAGTTCTCCAGGGCTCATCATTGAGTCCCACCCTTTTTAATATTTATCTCAAACCGCTGGCCGAACTAGTCCTACCTTATGGGATTCAAATCATCACATATGTGGATGATACGCAATTGGTGGTAGCATTAAAGCATCCAAAGAATACACCAATTAATCTTGAATCCTGTATGGAAGATGTGGCCATGTGGATGGACCAGTCTTGTCTCAATCTCAATGGAGACAAGACTGAGTTAATGATCCTAGGTAAACACCTCTGCGCTTCAATGGAATCAGTGGGACTAAGTTGGCCTAAATGTCTTGGTCTACCACCAACCCCCAAAGGTCAGATCAAAAGTTTGGGAGTCTGGCTAGATAAATCTCTCAATTTTAATAGCCAAGCAATCAAATTAGCCGCATCATGTTTTGGCATTATCAGAATGCTGCAGAAAATCCTCCCATTGCTCCCGGTTCTGGCACGAAGAGGGATAGTACAGGCATTGGTGCTCTCGCGGCTAGATTACGGGAACTCCCTCTACTTAGGCACCACAAAGGCCACCATAAGGAAACTACAGGTGGTTCAGAATTGCGCAGCTAGGCTGCTTTATCACACTCCCCACCTGCAATCAGTTAAGCCAGTTCTAAAAAAACTTCACTGGCTGCCAAAAAGCGAACGGATTAAGTTCAAAGCTTTGTGTATAGCTCATAAAACACTCTGGGGGACAGGTCCCAAGATAAATCACTCTCTTATGGCTTTTTACCACCCAACAAGATGTCTTCGGTCAGCCAGCCAGTTTCTGGCAGTGATACCAAAGATTAGGAGAGCAAGATCAGGCGGTCGCATGTTTTCCCACAAAGCTGCCAAACTATGGAATACTCTCCCCATCCAGCTGCTTTCAACCATTCATCATCTTTCCTTCCGGAGGCAGCTGAAGACTTGGCTCTTCCAGAGTCCGCCATAATCAGTTCATCTTCTTCTGCTCTGCTTGTCATTGATAGCGCGGGGATGCCTAAGGGTAGCCAGGCGCTTTATAAATATTTATTAATAATAATAATAATAATTTATGAGAATAGAAGGTTACAGGATATAAATGGCCAGTTTCTTTAGCTCTTTGTGACAGCATTCCCCAATGGCAACTTGAGATGCATCCGCTTCCGATATAAACGGTTGAGATGAATCAGGATGTTTTAAAATAGGGACAGTAACAAAAGCGTTTTTTAGTTCAGTAAAGGCTTCTTCAGCCACAGAAGTCCAGCAGAAGGAAACCCCCTTTTTCAACAGCTTAGTAATGGAAGTTGCCAGAGCCGCAAAGTTATCAATAAAACGCCTATAGAAGTTAGCAAAGCCCAGGAAGCTCTGTCCTCCTTTTATAGAAGTAGAGGAAGGCCAACGCATGATGGCCATTATCTTTTGTGGATCCATTGTTACCCCCTCAGAAGATAGCACAAATCACAAAAAGGTCTCTTTTGATGTGGAACTCACTCTTATCTAGCTTCACATATAAGTGATTCTCTCTCAAGCGTTCCAACACAGCACTCACATGTCCGACATGTTCTGTGGTAGTAGATGAGTATATCAGGATGTCGTCTATATATGCTATAGTACATATGTCCAACGTATCTCTCAAGGCTTCATCAATAAAAAACTGAAAGGCGGCAGGGGCAATACAAAGGCCGAATGGCATCACAAGGTATTCATATTGCCCAAATTTTGTGCGAAATGCCGACTTCCATTCATCACCCTCTTGTACCCTCACTGAATGATAAGCTCCCCTGAAATCCAATTTAGTAAAAATGTTGGCATTTTTAACCTAATCAAGTAACCATTGGATGAGTGGCAGAGGGTACCGTTTTTTTATGGTTAGTCATTTAAAGCGTGGCAATCAATACAACATCTGAGACCTCCCTCCCGTTTTGGGATAAAGAAGAGAGGAGAAGAAGCAGGTGAACGTGAAGGACGGATAAACCCTATCCTGAGCATCTCTTCCAGATATTCTCTCAGATAGATATTTTCTTTTTTGGTTAGAGCATAAATCCGACAACATGGAATTTGTGCTCCAGTGACCAGATTAATACGACAGTCATAAGGTCAGTGTGGCGGCAGTATAGAAGCCTTTTCCTTATCAAACACCTCCGCCAAATCTTGATAACAGGTAGGTAAATCAGGTACATTGGAATCTACAAGTACAGCTATATATTTTTGTGTTACAGGTTCTTTATTGCAATGGAACTTGCAAAACTCAGAAAAGAAAAACAAAGAACGGTTTCTCCAATCAATGTTCGGATTATGTTGCGTTAGCCAAGGAATGACTAAAATCGCTTGGAATTGGGGTGAGTAAATGAGATCAAACTGAACTGTTTCTCTATGTTGGTCAAGTATAATGAGTTCCAGTTCAGCAGTAGCATGAGTAATGGGACCGGATTTTATGTTACTCCCGTCAATAGTTTTTACTTCATCTACCACAGTCTTAGGTATCACAGGGAGATCCATGCATTTTACCCATTGCATGTCAATAAAATGTCCTGTCGCCCCAGAGTCAATCATAATCTGTAACTCCTGATCCTGATCTCCCAATAGTAATTGTGCTCTTACCAGGAAATGATAGAGAGAGGACAAAGCATGATTCTGAGCCAAGAGTTGAGAGACTATCAATCCCAATCTACCTGAAGAGCTTGTCTACATAGACTTCGGGCTCTTCAGGTTCCAGACTCGCTCCGCCTTTTTGGTTTTACTGGGCAGTCACGTAAGAAGTGTCCTTGTTTTCCACAATATAGGCACAACTTCTTATCCCTGCGATGCTGTCTTTCTTCGTCACTCAGAGGGCCCCTAACTCTACCTATTTTCATAGGCTCAGGTTCTTCTGTACTTTTTGCAGGTTCTGGCTTCTTGTCTTTATGCATAACAGATTTTGGTTCAAGACGCCCTTTCTCTCATCTTCTCTCATGTAACTGATGATCTGAGGTGACTACGAGGTCAATCACAGTATTACAGGAATCTCAGGGATCCACTACTTGTGCCAATACGTCTTCTAGTTCATCTTTGAGCCCTTTATAAAAAAGAGCACTCCATTTGGCCTCTGGCCACCCTGCCTCAGCCACTAACCTATTGAAGCTGGAGATGTAAGTCATCAAATCTTTGGACCCTTGTTTTAGATTTAAGAGTTCAGTGTCTATGGATTGCATAAATGAATGCCTGTCGAACAATCTACGTAATTCGTCTTTGAACTCTGCATATTTGTAAAAATAAGGGGTCATCTCGCTCCACTAATGGGACAGAACAAGTGGCAGCGGTTTCCCCTAGATATGACAACACAAATGCTACTTTAGCTTGTTCAGTGGGGAAGCAGGATGCCTTGCACATGAAATGCAATTGGCACTGATTTATAAAAGTAGCAAACTTGGCAGGGTCTCCCAAAAATCTCTCAGGAGGAGATTATGAACGCCAGACAACAGTTCGAAGGTTGGGGTATTACAATGGCAAGACCATCGGAGCCACGTTATCCTTCACCTTTACTAAAGGCACCCAGGAGGCATAGTACAGACGAAGATAGCACCCCAGTGTACTCAGTATTACAAAATGCCAGGGGGAAAACGAGTGATTCCGAAAATATAAGGAAGAGACAAATGTCACAGCAAGATACTAACAATTGGAACTGGATGGCCTCAGCTCTAAATTGTCCGAGAACAGAATGACTTGCCTCACAAAGAAGAAGCACCCACAATAATTCCTTAAAGCTCCTATCTTGGAACATTGCGGGTGCAAAAAGAGAAATACAGGATAACACTCCTCCAGCATACTGGGAGAACTATGAGATTATTGCACTCCAAGAAACTTGGCTGACGGAGCGTAAGGAAGTGGCCAATTACACACACCATCATGTAATGGCAACAAAAACACACAGATATGGGAGACCAAAGTGTGGCCTAGCAGTATGTATATCAATGGCACTAAGCATTAAATCTGAACAGCTGTCCAGTACGACATCAGATCTACAAGTAATCAGAATGGACCAATGGTCCAAGCACCCGACAACAACAGTCATACTAATTAATGCCTACCTGCATCCGAATGCTAGAAAAAAAGAGTCACAATGGGAAAATCTTCTGTCGATAATAACTTCAATCAGATTTGAGAACCCAGCTTGGGAGATAATAATAACTGGCGATTTTAATTCAAACTTAATCTATACACCGGATGAAGATGAGCAATTAGCAGTGGCTAATGAGCTCTGGTCAGTTACCCCACAATCGTCCTCGACAGCAAAACGACATGATTTGAATGGGCAAAAGCTGGTTCTAGCCTTGGAACACCTTGGCTTGCGAGTATTAAATGGCAGAACAAAACACAATACTCCTCCACGATGGACTTACCAGGGTGCTCATACCCAGTCAATATTGAACTATACAATCTTAACGCTTCCATTGCTGGCCCTTGTGGGGAAATACATCATCAAGTACTCAACTCGAAGTGACCATTCATACCAGGTACTTGAATTAGAAACAAGCTTCCCAAAACATCAGCCAGCCCCCACTGAGATGGGCCTCCTGACTACAACTAATTTGAAACGTATTCGATGGTCAGCAGAAACACTCCCAGAACTAACATTGCTAGCGAAAAAAACATTTAAAACAAATATTGCTCCAGGTAGCACTTTAGTAGTGAATTGGTCCATGTTCACCAAAAATGTTTTGAAGCAAGCGCCCAAAATTAATTATGCGTGGAAAACTAGGAACAAGCACACTGTAAGTATCTTAGGAAAAGCCTACCTGCTTAGAAAAGAACTGAGAAAGGCGGTCAGAAAAAACAAGGCTCCCAAAGTCCCAAATCACGCCTGGGATTATATAAAGAACACCAGGAAGCTATATAAAAAGCAAATCTGGTAGGACCAGAAAGCAAAACAGGAGATATTCTGGACAAATTTACTTTCCTGCGCTGAACAAATTAACGACAGGCTTTTCTGGGAACTAGTAAATGGTACAACAAGATCAACACAAATAATAAATAATGCCTCCGTAACTGAGACACGATGGGTAGCACACTTAAGTAAAACATTTGAAGATCCCACACCATTTGTTAAAAGAGAAATGGACAACAATCACAAAACTTTGGAGCCCAAACACTTGGGAAAGAACACTACCGGACCACAAGACTTTAGTACCATCTTGGCTTTGCCATTAGCCCCTCTCAGCCAATGCCATTCAGTAGAAAACGTATCCAGAACAATAAAATTGGGTCACAGCGACGGGGCTCCTGGCCCAAATGGCATCCCGCAGACCCTCTTCAGGAGTGATCCTGATTATTGGGCAACTCCGCTGGCGGGCTGTATAAGGAGATCTGTACAACAAATTACCTCCCCATGAGTTGGAAAGGGTCAATTATCAATCCGATCTTTAAGGGAGGCGACAGGTCAGACCTGGCAAATTACAGGCTAATTGCACTAATTGATGTGGAAGCCAAACATTATGCATCATTAATCCTGGAGGACCTAGTAGAATGGTCCAATACAAACGGGCTGATTTCATTTAACCAAACAGGATTTCGCAAAGGGTGTGGCACGACAACAAGCATTTTAGCCCTGGCCATAATAGCGGACAAGAGCAAACTCCTGCAAAGAAAATTACAACTATGTTTTATAGATTTTGAAGCCGCGTTCGACCGTGTAAACCATGGTTTGTTATGGAGTAAATTACAGAAACTGGGTCTCCCAGAAACAATACTACGACCCATAATACAACTGTACACATGAACATGGGTCCGTGTAAAAATAGCAAATGGCAGAAAACTGTCAAGGAAAATACAAACAGAGATCGGATTAAAACAAGGCTGCGTATTAGCCCCCCATCTTTTTAATCTATTCATGGCAGTTCTCTCACCACGATTGGACCAGGTTAATTCACATCCTCCGCGCCTGGGTACATTGCCCATAACGCACCTCTCATATGCAGATGATATAGTCCTGCTTAGCCTAACCAGAGTTGGCTTACAAAGAGCACTCAACGAATTATTAATGTTCGCCAAGGCTATTGCTCTAGAAATCAACATCACAAAAACAAAAACTATGTTAATCACGAATCGCCCGGTACATCAACATCCACACAAGCTGGGAGAAACGAGCCTAGGAATAGTTAGTACATATAAATATCTGGGGGTGTACATAGACAGTCGATTGAATTTCCAATTTCACAAACAATACCTGGAAAAAAAAGGAAATGGCCTTATTTATGCATTCTGTGCCCTCGCAAAAAAACTACAGGACCCATTTTTTAGGCCGCTACTAGCAGTGATGGCCGCAAAACTATTACCGGCAGTAACCTACGCAAGCATAGCGTTGAATGGCAAGGATGAAAAACTTCTAGACTCTCTGCAAACGAAGACGTATAAAAAAGTCTTTAGCCTACCTCAGAATGCATCCCCGGCTCAGGTCCGACTGGAATTTGGTCTTATCCAACAGGAGACAGGGAGAAAATACGCCACAATTAAAACCTGGTACAAACTTTGGCTGATCCGATCCAATGTTTTACTTGATGCCCTGTGGAGAGCCCAGGAAGACGATCCAAGTTCAAGTTACGGCAAATTCTTGAAAACTGCACTGAAGGAAACCAATATAACAGAACTCTGGGCTCAGAACCCCTCCTTCCAAGTCTTCCGCAGAGTGACAATCAAAGCGGCCAAGCTTCAATCATTATTAGAAGACAAAAGTACATTAGCTAAACAGTCCCATGCCTGTATGGTTCTTCAATCCTATACATCAATACGGCCGGCGGAATACTTAAGTACAACATATTCATCTCACCTGAAACTAAAGCTAATGGTGATCAGATTTGGGGTATTACCAAGTTTGGCCGATCAACCTGCATGGAAGTATAAAGGCCCCAAAACATGTAGCTTATGTGGCGCAGCATGGCAAGATTTTATTCACCTCATTTGTGTTTGCCCCTTCTTAAAAACCATCCGGGTTTTGCTACTAAAAAAAGCTTTTAACAATAGGGGTATTCGAACCTGCAGATCGGCCATCATTAAAGGTCTAGGTACAACAGATCCCCAATTGACCTGTAAGCTGATGAAATTTTTGTTACGAAAAGATCAAATGGCCGAAGACGATAAATACTGCCAGTCTAGTCGAGTCCAACGATCCGCCAACCCTACTGAAAGTCTAAGCCGCTGCATAAACGCCTTTTAATGCTAATATTTTATGAAATACCAATATCGTGGACAATTTTATGATATAGAATTATGCTCCGTTTTCAATTTGTTTACATGATATGAATTCTGTTTTTTTTGTTTTTTTAGGGAAAATAATTATATGTTTTTTAAATATTTTAAATGCTGGTAAATCGTCGGACCTTTCCTCTATTATGATATTGTTATGGTTTTTATTAACTTAAACAATAAAGCTTTGAATTGAATTGAACTCTCAGGAGGAGCTAGGGGTATAGTGGAAGGAGTGGTTATGTGAAACACCTGATAACCACCACTAGAAGAGGAGGGAACAGAAGACAACAGACTACCAGAAGCCCCTGTATTAGCGTCAGTGGAGGCAACAGTAAGGGAGCCCTGTTATAAGGCATCTATCCTAAGGGTAAGAGCTTGGCTTTCTTTTTGCAGATTCCCTATCATGTGAGCTACGTCAGCTAATGTGATCTGGCGTTCTTCCATCTTGCCCAGGCGGAAAGTAAACGTGGGCTTCGCTTTCTGTAATTCTCACCTGTCGTTTCCCACACCCACCCGCACAAGTCAAACAGCATCCAGGCCAACACGGTAGAAATGAGGGAAGAAAGGAAACAAAACAACGAAAGAAAAAGGGAGACACATCACCAACGCACCTCAGGTATGGATATTCTTGTTGAATGGTCTTTATGTGGTTCCTGTAGTGGAGATAAAGTTATGAGTATTAGCATGTGCATGTATTCTGGAGAATCAGTTGTATTATCTATGAAGAAGATTAAATCATTAGGGGTTTTCTTCTTAGAACAATGGGACAGTATAGTTAAGGATGTATATGGTATAACTAACCTAAGAGATGATCAGTGTGGAATCCTATTGAAGCCCAACTTATTCATATTCATTTTAAAACCAGGAAAAAACCCAAAAACATATTCTCCTGAAAGGGAAAAGGTTAAAGAAAAATAAAATAAAGAAATACACAAAAATATGCACTTCTAAGGTACAATTAAAAATCAGCCCCTTAAATAATCAGGAGACTAACTTATATTTATATTTTTCTTACAGCCATCAAGCAATGGCAGCAAGGAAGCAGAATATCCATACACCGTGGAGATTACATCATATAAGTACTTTACATAGTGTTCAAATCAAATCAAATGTTACTGCCTTAAGGAGCGTGGATTCTTAGTGAACTTTTTTGTCTTTTTCCTTTTTATATTTCGGAAGCCATAGTGAAGGCCCCGGCGGCGCCAGACGAGAAGCTGAAATGCAGATAATGGGTTCTGATGAGGGAATGCCAAACAGCCTGTCAGGAGCAGCGTGAAGGTCCCTGCGGCGCCGGACCAGCAATAAAGGTCAGGAAGTGGAGCTCGATGAGGGAACCCCAACGAGCGCCCGAACAACCCTGAAGGAAATCTGGTAAGTGTGGCCAGGGGCAGGATGGAAGACCCGCACGTGTTGACTAGAACGCAAAGCGCTCTTCTGCCCTGCTCAGCCTCTTTTATTCCTGCTTTGCTCCGCCCCGCCCCGCCCGCACATGCGATCAGGAGCGAAGCAGGCCTGACATTGAGGGCCATGACTCCAAACGTATACAGTCACTCCTTTTTGGTCTGTACCCCATGATTCAGAACTTTGCCTCCATTCCCATTTGCACCTATAACCTGCAAACCAGAAAATTAATCAATATAGCTCTCTTTATGGAACACCAACTTGATAATCCTGGAATTTTGTAAGATCCTGCAAATTGTAAGGCTTCAAATGTAACCCTGGAATGTAATTTACCTCTAAGGCGAACTTGAATAAATTTCCTACAAAGAAAAATGATGACCAATTAAGCATTAAAGTGGTAACATTGCAGTATAAGCCCTAACCTTGCTGCTGAAATAAAAGAGAGGAACATGTAGGAAGGATGTGTAAATAAAGCCAGGTATCCAGAAGCCAATCTAGCTGGTAATAGGGCACCCTTTCTTTATGGACCTAAGGTACTTCCATATTCCATCATGCCTTTCACCATGTTCTGAGAAATTCATTTTCTTTAAAATGTTACTTTGTTTCATTTGACAGGTTTTTTTTTTGTTGGATTATTTTTATTGATTCTCAGAAGATAGAATAATAAAATGTCACTCCACTGTATCATATTGACATTATTATGTATACCAATTCACATATAAGAAGAATGAAAGAGAGCAGATACAGTATTAATGGGGCGTCAAGCAATCATAATAGCGATAATGTTTAAATAATATTGACATTCTATATCGCAAATATACTGTCTCCAACTTTATTAACATTAACAAAAGAAATCTGTCCCCCATTTTCCATTCATGTGCTGTATGTGACTATGTTACGTGCTCAACCAGGCTACTACCCACAAATGTGCATATATGACAGCGCTATGTGTGTACAGGTGGATGTCGGTGTCCAATGTAGGTATACGTGTTTCCACCTATGTTGATCGCGGATATGCATGTGTAAGCTAAATACATTTACCTACTTGACTGTCTCGCGCTTTAGGTATCGCTATGGGAGTGCAGTCTAGTGCAGGGTTTACGATGATGTGTCCTGGGGGTGGTGTGCAGCTTGGACTCTATAGTGGTTAAGTAATCTTGCCATTGTATGGGATTGGTGGATGGGGGGTGCAGCATAGCGTTGGATAATTGATTCACCTGCTCAGCTACCAGTGATCTTCGGAAGTCTAAAAGCCATGCGTGCCTACTCGGGCCCGTGGGTGACTTCCAAGACTTAGCCAATCTATGCTTGGCTAGTCCCAGTGCTAGGTCCAGGAATCTGTTAAGGCTCTTTCGGCGAGCAGTGTAGGGCCTGAGGTGCCACTAAGGTGCCCGCTGCCCCCGTTAGAATCTCGGCTATATCATTCCAATATGTCCCTAATTGAGGGCACGACCAGACCATATGGGGGAATGTAGCATCCAGAGACAAGCACCTAGGGCATATGTCCGAGGAGGTAGGGTACATATGTGCCAGTCTGTGCGGAGTTAGGTATGTGTGGTGGAGATAATTAAATTGTGTGTACTTCAGTCTAGCATTACTTGATATATACATAGGATACCCTATACACTGTGCCCATTGCTTGTCAGTGATATTAGCTGCCAAAGCAGCATTCCAGTATTCCCGCAGAGGTGCCAACAGGGGGGTAGTGTCGGGCCTAAGGGAGTTGAACAATGTTGTGATAGCTTTTGTGCCTTGACCATGTGTCAATAGTCTTTGTAAGACCTGGGAAGTAATGGGTTCAGTACGTGCATTCCCCCATACCTGGTGGGGCTGCTGCATCAGTGTTGCATAAAGCTGAAAAGTCCCCGGTGGTACTCCACAATCATCCATCAGGTGCTCGAACTCGCATAAGTTCGTATCTACGAACAGGTCACCCCACGTGTCCAGCCCAGCGGTGCACCATACTTCTAGTTCTTCTCTCTTGAGGGAAGTGTGGGAGCCGGGTAGCAGCTCAAGGAGGAGGTTTGGGGCATATGGTGAGGGCTGCCGAGCAGACAGAACATACCTCAACCATTTATTCCGAGCCTCCAGCATTAGCAAATTACCTTGCGTTCGCTGTAGTGTTGTTCTAGTACCGGATAACCATTCTAGCATAGCAGGTCTGCGGCGCGTCACTGCCCAAGGGTCTAGTTCAGCAGGGTTACTAATTGCTAGCCATCTCATTGACCATTGTAGCTGGGCCGCGGCATAATAATGTTCATAATTGGGCGCTCCCAGTCCTCCCTCTGAAAGGGGAAGGTATAGTTTCTAAAGGGCTACCCTGGCTCTGGTACCTCCCCAGATCAGTGAGACGTGGAGCTCCTGAAAAAATCTGCACGGGGGTTTGTAGGGGATGGCAGCAAAGTGATATAGGAGTCTAGGGAGCAGCAGCAGCTTGGCAATAGCCACTTGCCCCATAGGGGATAAAGGGAGCCTGGTCCAGAATGGCAACGCAGCACGAGCTCTGGTAATGACTTTGCCTAAGTTACCGTCTATTAAATCTGTCTGGGAGTGGTAAATGTGAACCCCTAGGTACTTGAAGGTGTCAAAAACCCATGTAAGTGGAGTAGTGGGCAGATACCGCCTCTGCATTATTGAGAGGGGCTTCATTGGAAACACCACAGACTTAGACCAGTTCCCTTTCAGGCCGGATACAAATGTGTGTTTATCTAGCAACTGCACTAGGCCCTGTAGGACCTCGTTCCGGCCTCACAAGTACACCAGCGCGTCGTTCGCATAAAGAGAAACGATATGCAATTGAGTATACGCCTGAATGCCCCAATCCAGAACATAACCGAGAAGCACACTCGCCAATGGTACCATGGCCAGCGCGAAAATAAGGGGCGACGGAGGACACCCTTGTCTCGTGCTGAATTTAATTGCGAAAGAGGGGGAGATGATGCGGCCTGTCTTAACTCTGGCTTGCGGGTTAGTGTATAGTCCCTTTACCCATCGGAGAAAGTTTGGGCCCAAGCCGAACTTCGACAGGACTGCCAATAAATACTCCCATACCAAGGTATCGAATGCTTTCTCAATGTCTAAAGTGGCAAGCCAAGGTGCCTCCGTCTCTGATCGTGCCCACTCCAATAATTTAAAAAGCCGGCATAAGTTTAGGCCAGTATTTCTCCCCGGTATGAACCCATTCTGATCGCTATAGACCAACAGTTGCACAGCGTCTGTTAATCGGTCAGCTAGTATCTTGCCCAGAATCTTATAGTCGGAGTTCAGTGGTGACAAAGGGCGGTATGAACCCATTAATAAAGGATCTCTCCCCGGCTTAGGTACCACCACCAAAATTGCTTCCCGAAGAGATGGTGGGAGTGTACCACGATCAAAAGCCTCTTGATAAATGCTACAAAAGCGGGGTGTAAGCAGTTCAGCGTACGTCACATAGAACTCCTACGTCCAACCGTCCGCACCTGGTGCTTTATTTCTTGCCAACAGTTTAAGTGTTTCGGAGATCTCCGCTTCCGATATAGGGGCCTCGAGGGACTCATAGTGAGGTTGCGTTATCTGTGGCAGGGTGGTGCGTGCCAGGAATTGCAGAATGTCCTGTGATGTACGAGATACTGGAGCTTTATAGAGGGAGGTGTAGTATTTATAGAAGGAATCATTAATCTGTTCCTGTGTGTTTACCAAGTGTCCTTAAAATGTACGTATGGCCGTGATTGTGGGCTGTGAAGAGGCGGTTTTGAGCAACCATGTGAGTGTCCTGTCTGCCTTATCGCCATTGGCATGTTGCCGGACGAGGTATTGTTTGTAGTCTAGAGCACAGAGCTTGTCTTGTGCCTCTTTATAGGCCAAACGGGCCTTGACCAATGCAGGCATAATGCGCAGATCTGTGGGGGCAAGGAGCTCACAGCGCCTTTCTTCAGACTCTTGGTCCCGGAGTTCATTCAAGAGTGTCATGCGGGAGCCGCACACAGCTTTAATTACTAGCCCGCACAATACGACCTTAAATGCGTCCCATTCCATACCCGCATATGTGGCAGTGCCTGTGTTTATTTGAAAGTATGAGTTGATAGACTGCGTTATGGAGGTGCGTAGTGGTGCATCCTTGAGTGCCTCCAAGGGTAGAAGCCATGTAGGAATATTAGTTCTATGTGTGCCCCAAGCCATATGTATTTGACGGGGACTATGATCCGACAGTTTGCGGGCTAAATATTCTGCTTGTGATACTCTGGTTAGGACAGTCATCGAACAGAACATTGCGTCAATTCTAGTGTACAAGTCATGTAACGGTGAATCATGTGAGTAGACGCGTGCTGTGGGGTGTTTGCTGCACCAGGCTTCGCATAACTGCATTTCCCTGGCCCAAGTCTTCATGTGTAGTGTCAGGCCTGTAGATTGAGCACCTGGGAGTGGCGGTTGCGATCTATCTAAATTTAGATCTTGCACACAGTTGTAGTTTTCCCCCCAATATGCCGGGCCGTCGGGTCACTGAGTAAGGACAGGGTCATAGTTTGTAAGAACGTAGCCTGACTGGAGTTTCTTGCATATAATGAAATGAGTGTTATCGGGGAACCATTCAAAAGTCCTTCTAGGGTCACATATCGGCCTTGTGGATTTGCTGCTGTGAGGTCCCAGGTGCCACCCATATCAAAGTGCCCCTGGCATACCCCGAGTATGTGGTCCCTACCATTGTACCCCTCCAGCTCTTTCAAAAAGACGAAAGGGTTTGCTGGGTGAGGTGTGTCTCCTGAAGCAAAGCCACTGAGATCTTGTGTTTGCGCAAGTATTTGTATACCTTATGCCGCTTAGCACAGCCAGCTACATTCCAGGTGAGTAGTAGATAATTATTGCCTGACATCTTTTCCTTTTTTAAAAAGAGCTGCAAATAGCAGGAGAGTGTACCCTTCGACTTATTGCAGCCAGCAGTCGGCGGTCTCTCCCCGCACTAGGCACATCACGTGCAACACCGTGGTAGTATTGCACGTATTGAGCATGATGTATGTCACAATGGAACGGACAGATAATGTAAAACATTCACCATACCCACCCCAGGCCAGTTTGCCAACGGGCAAAAGGCCATCTGCACTGAAGTGCAAAATGACAGAATATCGAATAACCAAACGAATGAAGGAATAGAGTACATTGGAAAGGAAATTGTAAGAAAGAGAGCAATAAAGGAGCAGAGAGAATAAAGGGAAATCATAACGATGCTATATCAGCCACTTATCGTCTGCGTGGGAGCGTAGCTGAGCTGCATGGATATTCGCAGAGTGGCCGCCATGTCTGTGTATGCTTGTCATATGCGTAGTGCTAGCAAATTTTCATCGCTCCAAAATAACTTGTGCTGGAGCAGGTTGCAATAGTGGGAGTTTCATTGATTACTGCTTAAGTTCCTGGGAGGATGTGCGGAGGAGTCATCCGAGTTCTTCTGCAGTTTGAGGTGCCACTGTAGGGCCCACGCCCAGCAGTGCAGAGTGCTGTGACTCCGTGAGCTGATGCCCATGATCTGGAACGATGTCTGTTTCGGATCCTGATCCAGAGGGCGAATTCAAGTTGCTGTGTTGCTCCGCCTGCCTGATAGCCTGCTCCCTCCCCTCTGCCGCCTGGGCTCAGGTGGGGTGCTGCATCTGAGATTTGTTATGACTTCTATGCACAGTTGCGTTATTCCGTTGTCGGCGGGGGGGGGCACCGATGATGCCTTCGGAGTGCTGGCAAAACCATTTTGCTCAACCCACGACCAAGCCTTGTCGGGGGAATGGCAGAGAGTAGTACTGTCCTTATGGCGGATGCGCAGTGTGGCAGGGTATTGCAGCTCATATTGTACTTCGTGACTACGCAGGCACCGTTTGACGTCCATATAGGAGGATCTGCGGCGTTGTACTGACAGCGTGTAGTCCATAAATATGCCCCGTAGCATTTTCTATCTGCCACCGGCCGCAGGCTCTTGTTATTTTCAGGATGTGATCCCTGTCTCGATAATTGAACAGGCGTGCAACCACCGGCCACGGAGGATTGCCGGGCTGAGGGGGGCTACCAGGCACCCTATGTGCCTGCTCTATTGAGAACATTTTTGAGTATTTGCCTTTAAGAATGTCCGTGGAAAACCAGGCCTCAAGGTATAGCTCCATGCTTTGTCCCTCAATATGCTCTGGGAGTCCCACAATGCGTACATTGTTCCTGTGGGATCTGCCCTCCTGATCATCCACCCTGTTCTTTAGGTATTCCACTTCTTTTTGTAGCGATTTGACCTGTTCCGTCTCCGAGGCCACTGTGGGGGAGTCTCTGAGCACCGCCGTCCCTGCGCACGGCAGCCCCGGGGTCCACAATGTTGGCCATTGTAGTCGGGTCCGGGGTGGACGATGTGTATGTGACGCCTGACCGGAACCAGCCGCAGATCCTCGCCCCGATGAACCCAGGCAGGGGTGTGTCTCCAGACACTGTCCGATCCAGGCTGTCCCCGACCACACAGTGGGAGGTCTCATAGTGCAGGCCGCAATCCTCCACCGTGTCACACTAGGCCGGGTCGAAGACGGGAGGGGGGACTGCACCCCCCACCGCAGGCAGCTAGGGGAAGGAAAAAAGCACCCAGCTACTAGCCGCTGTCGTTTGCGTAGTCAGCGAGCCCAGGATCTTCAGAGCAGACCAGCGATGTCAGGTCCATGGCGCACAGCCCGTGCGCAGTGCCCGACTAACCCCTGACCCCCAGTCCTCACCAACAGCAGCCTCTCACATGCATGGAGCCCCAGATGTAGTCCATTCTTTATCCGTTGCCGACACTCGTGGTCGATCAGCTCCGCCTGCGTCTTCTGGCCAAGTACGCAGGGCCATGTCCTCGACCGCAGGGCCGCGCCACGCCGGGCTGCCGCTCCCCCGGCCAATGCGGCTGAAGATGGACTGCTCGAGGGGCACCGCGATGTCCGGTGGTGTCCCGTCGCAATTATATAGTCATCTGGCAAGCGTAGACTGATGTACAACAGGATTTTTGGACGGCCTGTTGCTGAGCTCTGAATTACGCGTCCGCACTCGCCGCAATCTTGGCCACGCCCCCTCATTTGACAGTTTTATTACCATAGAGTTTGTTGTGTAGTTCTTACCAATCTGCGCATTGTTTGGACAACATAAACTAAGGGCTTGGTGCCTAGACTGATTCCGGACACCCACGCAGGATATGTTGGCCCATAGACCAGCTAGATCACAGTGCCACTGTAAGCCCCTCTAACTTACTAGGGAGTGAACAGTTTCTGGCAACTACTGAACATGACAACCCTGATTCCTCAGGAATCGTGGAAACAGTACAGAATCTTTCGTTCACTCACTCGTGCTTACTTGTTTTTAGAGAAATATACAGAGAATACACAGTGGACGTTTCAATGATATTTATTGAACCAACGTTATTCTTGCATAAAATACGTGAGCTGCAGCAATTAGGATGCAGAAGCAAATAAAGGAGATTACAACCACTAAGAGAGTAAACAGTAGATACATTTCTACCATGGTGCTGAAGCAATGAATATATGCTGGCATATATGCAATATGGTAAACGTACTCCCACAATGCGGACCCTACTCTAAGTGTACCTAGAGTGTGTGTAGGTGTAGAGCCAAGAATCCCCACAAGGGACGATCCAACCCCATTACCTGAGCGACAGAGTGAAGGACCCTGTCTTGGTCTCGAGTTGGACACCCCTCACGGAATGTCAGACCGGTGCGTGGTGAGTTCTCAGCATGCAGGACCTTCGGTATCAGCAGTGGTGCCTCCTCCCCCAATCTGTTGGGATGCCTATTATTTATAATATAAGCAGCCTTCACGATGTGTGCACTAGATTAGTGATATTTTGGATATGCAGATAGCCTTGATGCCCGTGGATGAAGATAGGCCGACTTTTGTACTTAGTGCGTAGAGAGGCCTGGCACATGATGTTCAGGGCATCGTGATAATGCTGTGCGAAGCTGGATGTATAAACAAAGTAGTTTCAGAGAAACTAATCCAACATTGTCGTGCATGCAAATGTGTGCAAAAGGTCAGCGCTAAAATGTTATTTTCTAGGGCAACGTAAGGAATATGCTGCCTCGCTACATGGACCTTACCCGGGAATATAACACCCACTCCTCATCCTAAGGGTTGAGATATAAAAAGGTATCTAAAAAGCTAGTGTATCAGCATATAACAAATGGATTAAAAAGGTAAGAACGACTCTTAACATCGTCTAAAAGCAAGCCTCCCTTAAAAATATTCATAAAAAGCTTTAAAGTTATTATACTACTTTGAAATCCTAAGCACTCCGAAAGCCATGGTGCTTTAGAAAAGAAAAAGAAAACTAAATTTGTTGGGTCAAATTTAGTTTATAAAACAAGCCAAATTGTTGCCACACAGAAAAGGCCAATTAATTCATGTGTTCCGAGTGGCAGACACAACATTGTTGTTGTCCATAACCGCAGATGATGATCCCAGAAGCGCCACTCGAAGCAGATTTGTGGAGCAAAGGGGATTCCATCCAATTCCCACAGCAGCCGCTGAGGGAGAGACTGCATCCTGTATGCGTATTGTGGAGCCGTGGTCCAAAGCACTAGGAGCCGAAGCGTCCCAGGGTGGCTCAAGAAATACATTCATCAGCAACGGAATATGCTGCCGACAACAATACCCATGGGTCGTTAACAGGTCCAGTAGCACATCAATGTCCAATGGCGCAACCAGTTGTGGTCCTAGGCATATGTCTAATACGCATTCGTGACTGCAAAGCAGGCAGTAGAATAACATTGTATGCAGTTAAGCCAAACAGGCATGAAGGACAAGAACCAGTGCTGGTCCAGTTCTTGAAGTCAAAGTGTGCCAAACGTGTGAACCATGTGCTCTCGGCATTGTAGCACAAGCAGTGCTGTCTCCATTTTGAATTGAACTGGGATGTCCATTGCGAATCAGAAGAAATAAAATCAGAATTCCTGCCAAAAGTAGCAGGACAAGGGGGAGCCCTCTAAAAACTCTTCCCAGCACGGAGTGTATGAACGATGGAATAACTCAGAAGATTGTCTGAAAGGTGCTAACCAGCCCAGAGCCGATACAATTAAAAAATGGACTATTCCTCTAGTATCAGAAATGTTAAAGATACGATGGACTAGCTCCCCAAAATGCAGCAGGATGTTAGTGTGGAGTAGGGTCTGTATCTCAGAAGAGGACCTTGCAACCTGGAGATCAAGCGTATCACTGGCCGAAATTAAGGCCATATCCTGAAGAAAAAGCATGGCTTTCAGTCTGCTAAGGGAATCAAAGCATATGTTGGAAACATTTTTCGAAGGCCACAGCGCTGCCTCCCTAATTTGTGGGCAGGTGGAAACAGTATGTTCGAGGCATGTGAGCTGTAGATCACATGCTTTGCATACTCCTGCCTTCTAGTGTTGGGTCCGGATGTTTGCAAGTTGTTTTTGTTCGAAGAAGTCTTTATAGTCACGAGGTAGGTGACTCGTCCTTTCGGTAATAGTGCGCATGCGCATCGACTCCATTGTTAGATTGTTTTTTTCCGCCATCGGGTTCGGGCGAGTATTGCTGCGCTCCGCTTTGGAAACGATCCTCGTGTTCCCCCTTGGTTTGTACTTCTCTCTACCTCGAAGGTATTGTTCTCGATCGCGCTTCTATCTTCGCAGTTCGAATCAAACTTCTGATATTCGAAATTTCGATCGAAACATCTGCGGGCAGCCTTTCCGGCCCATCGGTGTCCGTTCGGCTCCTCGCCGATGGAATGGACTCCATTTAAATTCTGCCCTCTGTGCCACGCGAAATATCCACGCACAGACTCTCATCAGGTGTGTAATTTGTGCTTGTCCCCCGAGCACAAAGAACAAGACTGCGACGCGTGCCAATCTTTCAGGTCGAAGAAAACTCTCCGTGATCGTCGGGCTCGAAGTCGAGAGATGCAGTGGCAGCGGTTGGATGTCACACCAGACCTCTTCGGCAAAGAATCTGAGCAAGAAGAGGTATCGGCGGCAGAAGAAGAGATGGCTTCGGCTCCATCTGACTCCGGGTCGGACCTGCAGATCGACCTCGAAGACGATGATATGCCACAGGGACAAGGAGACGTGAGTACTGAAGACACCTTCTCCCCCCCTCCCTCCGTCCCTAAAAAATCTAAGGCTTCAGCACCACCTCCGCCTCAATGCCAAGGTCGCCACCGGAAACAGGTTTCTCAGGCCCCGCCTCATGGCTCGGCACCGAAACACTCCGAAAAGCCTTCCGGCTCGGAACCGAGTAGGCCTAAGTCCACTTCCGAGCCGAAACCTTCGATCTCCAAACCAGAGATTGGTTCCGAACTGAAATCGTCAGAACTGAAATCTTCGAAACCTAAAAACCATCGGAGTCGAAATCCTCAGCACCGAAAGGAATTTCCAGCTCCGCTCCGTAAGCTTTGGTGCCTAAATCCAAAGACTTGCCTGCAACACAACCGGATCCAAATAAAGACACTGTACCGCCTACATTGGATCCAAAACAGAAAAACTGTATATTCATCCAGATACAAGACACATTCATGCTAAAACACCATCCAAGCACAAGCTTGCTGATGAGGACAGTCCATACAAAATTCCTTTGAAAAGGAAAAGTGTAGGCACTAGCCCTTTCCATACTTTTCCATCTCCACCTCCTCCCTCTCCACCACAGCTTGATCCATTAAATATTACACCTAGCCACTCTCCTCCACCTCAACTTGATACAGGTGACACTGACGATGATGATATACAAGTACCAGATCCTTGGACGGATTACACTACTGATCCTCCACAGGATACAGACCCTGATCTTTATCCTGCTAGGCCATCTCCACCTCATGACAACCTGTCATACCAACTACTTAATGCCAGTGTAGCAGAATACCATGGGGTGGAGCTACATAAAGATTCTCTAGAAGAAGATTTTCTATTTGACACTTTAGGTACACATAAATCTAACCAAACACTCCCTATGCTTGTATGTTAAGGCATACGGACAATATTTTTAAAGATCCTGTCCGGCCTAGAATTCTTACTCCTAGAGTGGACAAAAAATATAAATCTTCCCTCACGGATCCTATTTTTATCAAGGGTCAGTTACCACTTGACTCTTTAGTGGTATCAAATGCCAGAAAAAGAGCTAATTCTCAAGCCTCTGGGGATGCATCTCCCCCAGATAAGGAGTCAAAACGTATTGATGCTTCGGGCAAACGTGTAGCAGCACAAGCAGCTAATCAATGTCGTATTGCCAATACGCAGGGCCTACTAGCAAGGTATGATAGAGCTCATTGGGAGGAAATGGAGCAATTGGTTCAGTTTCTCCCAGACGAGCATAAGGCAAAAGCTCAGGACTTAGTCCAAGAAGTGAAGTTGATTTCCAATGCTTCTATCAGATGCGCTCTAGATGCAGCTGACACCGCAGCTAGAGAAGTAAACACTAGCATCTTGTTAAGACGCCATGCTTGGTTTCGGATTTCAGGATTCAAGCCTGAAGTCCAACAATCCATCTTAAATATACTATTTGATAAAAACCATCTTTTTGGCCCTGATGTTGATTCAGCGCTCGAAAAAATGAAAAAGGATACTGATGTGGCAGAATCAATGGGACCACTTCAATCTTCCTCAAACAGAGGTTCCTTTTGGCGCTCTTTTTATAGAGGAGGGTCCAAGCCGATTGGTACCGACCAGAACACTTCCTCCTACAAAGGCAATTTTCAATCCTCCTTTACATAAGGATTTTTTCAGAGAGGGTTATAGGGGAAATAGTCCTAGGGGCAGAGGTAAAAACATCACACCTCGCACTTCCCCTTCCTCAAACAAGCAGTGACTTCACAACGCTTCCCACCAACTATTCCACACCTGTCGGTGAAAGACTTCAAAATGTTCTCCCCATTTGGAAGTCAATAACATCCGACAAATGGGTGCTTGGAATTATCCAACATGGCTACTGCCTGGAGCTTACCACCAATCCTCCAAACTTCCTCCTCGATCCCACAAAATGTCACCAGACCATTAACACCTACTTCAGCAAGAGGTGCTTTCTTTATTACAAAAAGGGGCTATAGAACCAGTCCCGCTTCAGTACCAGGGGTCAGGGATGTATTCCCTTTACTTTCTGATTACCAAAAAGGACAGATCTCTGAGACCTATTCTAGATCTCAGGGAGTTAAACAAATACATATTGTCAGAACACTTTCATCTAGTCACTCTTCAACAAGTACTTCTCCTGTTGCAGCAGAGTGACTTTATGTCTACGCTAGATCTAAAAGATGCCTACTTTCATATTCTAAGTGATACCAAAGGGGATGATGGACGGAGCGTTAGAGCAAATCAAACACTCACCCCCAGTCAACTGATCTGGGTTTAATCCATCATCATTCTTTAGCTCACTCCACCACCCCAGTTCAGACATGGCCATATGCAAATCAGTCTGACCCTGTACTTTCATATTCTAATTCATCCCGCTCATCGCAAATACCTCAGATTTGTGATAGCAGGCAAACATTACCAATTCAAGGTACTTCCATTTGACGTCATCACAGCCCCCAGAGTGTTCACCAAATGTCTTGCTGTAGTAGCCGCTCATCTCAGAAGACAATGTATACATGTCTTCCCTTACCTGGACGACTGGCTTATCAAAGCAAGCACTTACCAGAACTGTATCCTCAATCAATCAATCAATCATGAGTTTATTAAGCGCGCTACTCACCCGTAAGGGTCTCAGGGGGGGGGGGTTCGCATATCCGTTAGCCGAAGAGCCAGGTCTTGAGGACCTTCCTGAAGGTGTTCAGGGAGGGGGCGAATCTGATGTCTGCCGGGAGCTCGTTCCAGGTTTTGGCCGCAATGTGAGAGAACGATCTTCCACCTGCTCTGGCTCTGCGGATGCGCGGGGTTTCGGCCAGTGCGAGGTTGGAAGATCGGAGGTTTCTTTTGGGTACGTGGAAGTTGATTCTGTCGTTGAGGTATTTGGGTCCGGTGTGGTGTAGGCATTTGTAGGCGTGGGTGAGGATTCTGAAGGTGACTCTTTTCTCCACGGGGAGCCAGGGGAGCGTTTGAAGGTGTTGGCTGATTTGTTCGTGCCGGGGGATGCCGAGGACGAGTCGGGCGGCGGTATTCTGTATCGTCTGGAGTTTTCGGAGTAGGGACTTGTTTATGCCGGCGTATAGTGCGTTTCCGTAGTCCAGTCTGCTGGTGATGAGTGCGTGGGTGACTGTCTTCCTTGACTCCGGGGGGATCCATTAGAAGGTCTTGCGGAGGATGCGGAGGGTGTTGAAGCAGCTGGAGGTGACAGCTTTGATCTGTCGGTTCATAGTGAGGGATGAGTTGAGTACAATGCTGAGGTTTTTGGCGTGGTTCGAGGGGGTCAGTGGGTTTCCGAGGGCTGTCGGCCACTAGGTGTTGTCCCATGCTGAAGGGGTGGTTCCGAGGACGAGGACTTCTGCCTTCTCGGTGTTGAGCTTGAGGCAGCTGTTGGTCATCCAGACAGCGACCTCCTGCATTCCTTTCTGGAAATTGAGTCTGGCGGTGGTGGTGTCTTTGATGAGGGAAAGGATGAGCTGGGTGTCGTCAACGTAGGAGATGATGTTGAGGCCATGTTGTCGGACGATGGCGGCGAAGGGGGCCATGTAGATGTTGAAGAGGGTCGGGCTCAGCGATGATCCCTGTGGGACTCCGCAGGTGATTTCCGTGGGATCAGAGAGGAAGGGCGGCAGTCTGATTCTTTGGCTTGTTCCAGTGAGGAATGATCGGATCCAGTCTAGGGCTGTTCCTTGTATGCTGGCGTTGTGTAGTCTGGCGACGAGTTTGTGGTGGGAGACGGTGTCGAAGGCTGCTGATAGGTCGAGTAGGGTGAGGGCTGCGGAGTGGCCTTGGTCCAGGAGGGTGCGGATGTCATCTGTGGCAGCGAGTAGGGCGGTCTCTGTGCTGTGGTTGCTTCAGAATCCGGATTGGGATGGGTCGAGGATGGCATTGTCTTCGATGAATCGTGTCAGTTCCCTGTTGACTGTTTTCTCTGCAACTTTGGCCGCGAAGTAGAGGAGTGAGATGGGCCAGTAGTTCTTGAGGTCGTTGGTGTCAGCTGTCGGCTTCTTGAGCAGGGGCCTGACTTCGGCGCGTTTCCAGTCATCTGGGAAGGTGCCTGTTTCGAGGGTGGTGTTGATGGTGCGTTGTAGTTCGGGTGCGATGGCGGATCTATGGTAGATGTGTGGGGGCAGGGGTCAGTGGGGGGCCCTGAGTGGATGCCTTTCATGGTTGAGGTGGTGTCTTCAGCTGTGATAGGAGTCCAGGTGGAGATGGTGGGCTGCCTGGTGCGTCTGGGGGGCGGGGCGGCTGTGGCGTTAGGTGGGAGGTCGATGAAGTTGTTGTAGAGGTTTTTGATCTTGAGGTGGAAGTAGGTTCCAACCTTGTCGCAGAGGTCTTGGGACGGGCTGATGTCTGTGGCTTCGCTGCGAGGGTTGGTGAATTCCTGGATGACAGTGAAGAGTTCCTTGGAGTTGGTGGAGTTGGCGAGGATTTTGGTGTGGATGAAGGTCCTCTTGGTGGTTCTGATTTGGTTGTGGTAGTCCGTCATGGCATCCTTGTAGGTGGCGTGGTTTTCGGGTGTCTTGGTGTTTCTCCAGTTCTTCTCCAGGCGTTAGCAGGTGCGTCTGGCTTCTTGGAAGTCGGTGGTGAACCAGGCGGCTTTCCTGGGGCACTGTTTGTCGGGGTTGCGTAGCGGGGTGAGCTCGTCCACGCATTTGGAGATCCAGTTGTGTGGTGTTCTCTGGCTGCGATGTTGGCGTCGGATGCCGAGGTATGGTTGTTTCGGGTGAGGGCGGAGTTGAGTTGGTCGTCGGTGACTTTTCTCCAGTTCCTTCATGGTGGGCGTGGGGCTGGTGTGGGTGCCCTGGGTTTGTCGACAGTGAAATGTACGCAGTAGTGGTCGGTCCATGGGGGTTGCGTTGTTAGGCTGAAGTGAACGCTGTTACCTGCTGCGAAGATGGGGTCGAGGGTGTGTCCTGCCCTGTGGGTCGGTGTGGAGACGAGTTGTTTGAGTCCGATGTTGGCGAGGTTGTCACGAAGGGTGGTGGAGTTGGGGTCGCTGGCGATGTCGGGGTGGAAGTTTAGGTCTCCGATGAGTATGTAGTTCATTGTGGCGATGGCGTGGGGTGCGATGAGGTAAGTGATGGTGGAGGCGAAGGGATCCCGGGGGCCGGGGGCCGGGGGACTGTAGATGAGGGTTCCCCACTCAGACCACAGTACATCTACTTCATCAGTTGGGGTTCACAATAAATGCACAGAAATCTCACCTGTGTCCGGCACAGGTGCATTTCTAGGAGCTTCCTTCAACACTCTCAAAGCTCTGGCCACTCCCAATGTAGCCAGGATTCACAATATTCAAGCCACAATATTACTCTTTCAACCCAATCAATCATTACCAGCGAGAGTCTTCATGCAACTCCTGGGAATGATGGCTTCCTGCATAGCAATTGTTCCTCATGCAAGACTGCACATGTGTCCTCTGCAGGAATGTCTAGCGCGTCAGTGGAATCAATTACAGGGTCTATTGACCGATCTAGTGTTGGTAGAGAGCCACACCCAACGCTCTCTGCAGTGGTGGAACCCATAAAACTTAGGAAAGGTGTGGCCCTTCATAGACCCGATTCCACAGATTGTATTGACAGCAGACGCATCTCTAACCGGTTGGGGTGCCCATCTTCAACATCACACAGTACAAGGGCTGTGGTCGGACAAACTGAAACGCCTTCACATCAACTATCTAGAACTGCTAGCAGTGTTTCTAGCCCTGAAAGCTTTTCTCACCCAAATCGTAGGCAAGACTGTCTTAGTCCACACAGACAACATGACAGCAATGTACTACTTACAGAAACAGGGAGGGACACACTCTCTCCAACTGTCGCGCCTTGCGGTGCACAGACAGAATATCGATTTTTTATTTCGACCTACCAGAATATCGAGTTTAAAATATCGTAGGTCAAGAATATCGACATCAAGAATATCGTGGTACAGAATATTGACAGTAAGGTAAGAAATATCGTTTTATTTAATATCGAAGATAGTAATATCGTTTGTAAAAATATCGTTGTTAATAATATTAGTGTTCTGTATCTTAATATGTGTGTTAAAAGTAGGGGGCCCATTAGGATGGCAGGCGGATCGCCCCCACCGGGCCGGCGGTAGTTACCGCCGGCCCGGCGGGGGCGATCCACCCGCCAACCACACAGCAAAGACCCCCCGCCATATTATGATGGCTGGGGGGTCCGCGGCGGACGGAAAGCCCGTCCGCCGCTTTTCCGCAGGTCGAATCGTCGACCGGCAGAAAACAAGGTTAATATGGTGGCGGTGTCTGCAAGACACCGCCATCCATATTAAGATGATTGCGGAGAGCAGCCTTTCCATGGCGGCAACGGCATACGGTGTTTGCTGTTGGGGGCCCGTAGCGGGGGTGGAGGGTGCACATTGGGGGAACCTGTGGTACCCCCCTGCATTTGTATGCACAAGGTGGCAGGCACCGCGCGGTGCCTGTTACGTTGTGCATGCAAATGCACGACGTGCATTCACAGCATTGTGGCGGGCGGTGCGGTGAGCACCGCCCACCACAATGCTGTGAATAGGACTTGCCACCGCCACGGTGGCGGTGGCATCGTAATATCATGTGCGGGACCGCCGCACCCTTGCGGACGGTCCCGCATTCCGCTGCGGTGGCGGGCGGACTTTCTCCGCCCGCCATCGTAATGATGCCCTATGTTAGGTAATTTTTTGGTATAAGTGTAGTTTATTTTTTTTATGCATGTGTTAAATTTTTAGCAGTAAATACTTTTATGTAAAATCATTTTTGCGTAATTTAGGGGGTGATTATGATGGCGGGCGGATCGCCACCGCCGGGCCGGTGGTGGCGATCCGCCCGCCATCTCAACCTGTTTTACCCCCCGCCATATTATTATGGCGGGGGTAGCGCGGCGGACACAAAGTGCGTCCGCCGCTTTTCCGCCGGTCGGCAATCATTCCAATTGCCGGCCAGGCGATATTGGGCCTCAATATGGTGGCGGTGCCTAGCAGGCACCGCCATCCATATCAGGATGGGTGTGAATCAAGGCCTTTCCGTGGCGGCGATGCCGCCATGGAAAGGCTGACGGGGATTCACTTCGGGGACCCGTTGCGGGCCCCCAGGGGGTGGGGGGCTGCACTTGGGGGGTACCTATGGTACCCCCCTACATTGCCATGCACAAGGTGGCAGGCACCGCGCGGTGCCTGCCACGTTGTGCATGGCAATGCACAACATGCCTTTTCACCATTGCGGCGGTTGCTGCTTACAGCAGCACCCCCTGCAATGTTGGAAATGCGGAATGCGACCGCCAGGGTGGTGGTCGCATCCTAATTAGCGGTGCGGGACCGCCGCACGTCTGGCGGCCGGTCCCAGTCACCGCGAGGATGGCGGGCGGACTAAAGTCCGCCCGCCATCCTAATGGTCCCCTTAGTTCTGTAGCGGATTGTGGGTTTATAGGGGAATAGGGTGGGAAGCAATTTAATTATAATAAAGTAATTATTAATGTTTATTTATTAGTATTTATAATTAATTTATTATTAATGAATTATTAATTGGTTATTAATTAATATTAATTAATTAACAGACAATTATATAAATTGTGTCATTTTTTTAGGAGCGGGTTGTGGGTTTATACGGGAATAGGGTGGGAAGTAATTTAGTAATAATAAAGTAATTATTAATGTTTATTTATTAGTATTTATAATTAATTTATTATTAATTAATTATTAATTGGTTAATAATTATTATTAATTAATTAATAGATAATTATATAAATTGTTTAATTTTTTTAGGAGTGGGTTGTGGGTTTATAGGGGAATAGGGTGGGAAGTAATTTAATTATAATAAATTAATTATTAATAATTATTTATTAGTATTTATAATTAATTTATAATTAATTATTAATTGGTTGTTAATTAATAGTAATTAAATAATAGATAATTGTATTCATTTTGTTATTTTTATAGGAGTGGCTTGTGGGTTTATAGGGGAATAGGATGGGAAGTAATTTAATTATAATAAAGTAATTATTAATAATTGTTTATTAGTATGTATAATGAATTATTAATTGGTTATTAATTCATATTCATTAAATAATAGATAATTGTATTAATTTTGTTATTTTTATAGGAGCGGGTTGTGGGTTTATAGGGAGTAGGGTGGGAAGTAATTTAATTTTAATAAAGTAATTATTATTTATTTATTTATTATTATTTATAATTAATGTATTACTCATTAATTAAAAATGTGGTTAATAATTTGTATTAATTAATGTATTGATAATTATATTAATTGTGTTTTTTATGAGTGGGTTGTGGATTTATAGGGAAATAGGGTGGGAAGTAATTTAATTATAATAAATTAATTATTAAAAATTATTTATTAGTATTTATAATTAGTTTATAATTAATTGGTTGTTAATTAATATTAATTAAATAATAGATAACTGTATTAATTTTGTTATTTTTATAGGAGTGGGTTGTGGGTTTATAGGGGAATAGGGTGGGAAGTAATTTAATTATAAAAGTAATTATTAATATTTATTTATTAGTATTTATAAATAATTTATAAATAATTAATTATTAATTGGTTATTTATTTTTAATAATTATTTAATTGATAAGTATGTAAATTGTATCCCTCTGCTATCCAACACTTTCCCTACTGTTGCACTCACTGGAGTGGGAATAGTAATTTTGTACCCTACGCTATCCAACTCTTTCCCTACTGTTGCACTCACTGGAGTGGGAATAGTAATTTTTACCCCTACGCTATCCAACACTTTCCCTACTGTTGCACTCACTGGAGTGGGAATAGTAATTTTTACCCTCTGCTATCCAACACTTTCCTTACTGTTGCACTCACTGGAGTGGGAATAGTAATTTTAACCCCTACGCTATCCAACACTTTCCCTACTGTTGCACTCACTGGAGTGGGAATAGTTATGTTTATCCCTCGTTATCCCACACTTTCCCTACTGTTGCACTCACTGGAGTGGGAATAGTAATTGTTACCCCTCCTCTATCCAACACTTTCCCTACTGTTGCACTCACTGCAGTGGGAATTGTCATTTTTACCCCTACGCTATCCAACACTTTCCCTACTGTTGCACTCACTGGAGTGGGAATAGTAATTTTTACTCCTATGCTATCCAATACTTTCCCTACTGTTGCACTCACTGGAGTGGGAATAGTAAATTGTACCCCTCTGCTATCCAAAACTTTCCCTACTGTTGCCCTCACTGGAGTAGGAATAGTAATTCTTACCCCTCCGCTATCCAACACTTTCCCTACTGTTGCACTCACTGGAGTGGGAATAGTAATTTTAACCTTATGCTATCCAACACTTTCCCTACTGTTGCACTCTCTGGAGTGGGAATAGTAATTTTATCCTCTCCGCTATCCAATATTTTCTCTACTGTTTTAGTTAATGTAGTGTAAAATGTATTTTAAAAAGATTAAAAATATTGTAATAATTTAATTAGTATATATATATTTTTTAATTTTAATTTATATTGGTGTATGTGTATATATATGTATTTATAATTTTTAAAATGTTTTAAAACAATTTATAAGTTATTAAAATAATTATTTAAAAATATTAAGTACGTATATATATTATATTTTATAGATATATATGTTTAATTGATTTTTACATTATATGTATTACTTATAATTTTAAACATTTTTAAATATGTTTAACTATGTTTATTTTAGTTATATGTATTATTTAATTTATTTTACATTATTTTTTATACATTAAAAAAACGATATTTTTAACAACGATATTTTCAACAACGACATTTTTTATCGATATTTTTGTACTTACCATTATGTAGATAGGACTTCGATATTCTGGACATCGATATTGTTGCGTCGATATTTCTGTAGGTCGATATTCTGACTCTCGATATTCTGTCAGTGATCCGCGCCTTGCACAAAGCATTTGGAACTGTGGGTTTATAGGGGAATAGGATGGGAAGTAATTTAATTATAATAAAGTAATTATTAATAATTGTTTATTAGTATGTATAATGAATTATTAATTGGTTATTAATTCATATTAATTAAATAATAGATAATTGTATTAATTTTGTTATTTTTATAGGAGCGGGTTGTGGGTTTATAGGGAGTAGGGTGGGAAGTAATTTAATTTTAATAAAGTAATTATTATTTATTTATTTATTATTATTTATAATTAATGTATTACTCATTAATTAAAAATGTGGTTAATAATTTGTATTAATTAATGTATTGATAATTATATTAATTGTGTTTTTTTATGAGTGGGTTGTGGATTTATAGGGAAATAGGGTGGGAAGTAATTTAATTATAATAAATTAATTATTAAAAATTATTTATTAGTATTTATAATTAGTTTATAATTAATTGGTTGTTAATTAATATTAATTAAATAATAGATAACTGTATTAATTTTGTTATTTTTATAGGAGTGGGTTGTGGGTTTATAGGGAATAGGGTGGGAAGTAATTTAATTATAAAAAGTAATTATTAATATTTATTTATTAGTATTTATAAATAATTTATAAATAATTAATTGGTTATTTATTTTTAATAATTATTTAATTGATAAGTATGTAAATTGTATCCCTCTGCTATCCAACACTTTCCCTACTGTTGCACTCACTGGAGTGGGAATAGTAATTTTGTACCCTACGCTATCCAACTCTTTCCCTACTGTTGCACTCACTGGAGTGGGAATAGTAATTTTTACCCCTACGCTATCCAACACTTTCCCTACTGTTGCACTCACTGGAGTGGGAATAGTAATTTTTACCCCTCTGCTATCCAACACTTTCCTTACTGTTGCACTCACTGGAGTGGGAATAGTAATTTTAACCCCTACGCTATCCAACACTTTCCCTACTGTTGCACTCACTGGAGTGGGAATAGTTATGTTTATCCCTCGTTATCCCACACTTTCCCTACTGTTGCACTCACTGGAGTGGGAATAGTAATTGTTACCCCTCCTCTATCCAACACTTTCCCTACTGTTGCACTCACTGCAGTGGGAATTGTCATTTTTACCCCTACGCTATCCAACACTTTCCCTACTGTTGCACTCACTGGAGTGGGAATAGTAATTTTTACTCTATGCTATCCAATACTTTCCCTACTGTTGCACTCACTGGAGTGGGAATAGTAAATTGTACCCCTCTGCTATCCAAAACTTTCCCTACTGTTGCCCTCACTGGAGTAGGAATAGTAATTCTTACCCCTCCGCTATCCAACACTTTCCCTACTGTTGCACTCACTGGAGTGGGAATAGTAATTTTAACCTTATGCTATCCAACACTTTCCCTACTGTTGCACTCTCTGGAGTGGGAATAGTAATTTTATCCTCTCCGCTATCCAATATTTTCTCTACTGTTTTAGTTAATGTAGTGTAAAATGTATTTTAAAAAGATTAAAAATATTGTAATAATTTAATTAGTTATATATATTTTTTAATTTTAATTTATATTGGTGTATGTGTATATATATGTATTTATAATTTTTAAAATGTTTTAAAACAATTTATAAGTTATTAAAATAATTATTTAAAAATATTAAGTACGTATATATATTATATTTTATAGATATATATGTTTAATTGATTTTTACATTATATGTATTACTTATAATTTTAAACATTTTTAAATATGTTTAACTATGTTTATTTTAGTTATATGTATTATTTAATTTATTTTACATTATTTTTATACATTAAAAAAACGATATTTTTAACAACGATATTTTCAACAACGACATTTTTTTATCGATATTTTTGTACTTACCATTATGTAGATAGGACTTCGATATTCTGGACATCGATATTGTTGCGTCGATATTTCTGTAGGTCGATATTCTGACTCTCGATATTCTGTCAGTGATCCGCGCCTTGCACAAAGCATTTGGAACTGGACGCTTCATCACAAAATGTAACTCCTAGCAGAACACCTTCCAGGAGTAGACAACCAGATTGCAGACCTGCACAGCAGACTCAGGCAGCAAGTCCACAAGTGGGAACTTCACCCCCAAATTCTGCTTCCCTACTTCCAAAAATGGGGATTTCCACAAATAGATCTGTTTGCTACAGTGTACAACGCAAAATGCCCAAACTTCGCATCCAGGTTTCCACACCAAGCATCCAAAGGAAATGCTCTATGGATGAATTAGTCCGGGATATTTGCTTATGCTTTTCCGCCTCTCCCACTAATTCCGTTACTGGTTCGGAAGCTCAGACAAACGTCCCTCACACTGATATTAGTAGCACCTACTTGGGCTCGTCAACCTTGGTACACCACCCAGTTAGAACCCTCGGTGGTTCCACATCAAAAATGACATCTCACACCCTATCTCCTCACTCAGAGCCATGGAGAAATCAAACATCCAAATCCAAAAGAACTCAACCTAGCGATTTGGCTCCTGAAGTCATAGAGTTTGGTTATTTACAACTACCACTAGACTGTATGAATATTCTCAAAGAGGCTAGAAAGCCAAATGGAAACGGTTTGTTGTCTGTTGTAACAAAAATCATATCAATCCACTTGATGCTTCTGTACAAAACATTGTTTGTTATTTGTTGCATTTACAACAATGTGGATTAGCTTACACATCCATTCGCTTACATCTAGCAGCTGTAGCTGCATACTTACAAAATAGGCAACATTTATCTCTATTCAGAGTATCAGTGATTAAAGCCTTCATGGAAGGATTAAAAAGGGTAATACCACCAAGGACTCTACCTGCTCCAGAGTGGAATTTAAACATAGTTCTTACAAGGTTAATGGGTCCATCTTTTGAACCATTGCACAAATGTCAACTACAATTCCTATCATGGAAAGCCGCTTTCCTCATAGCGATAACCTCACTAAGGAGAGTTGGTGAACTCCAAGCATTAACTATACAAGAGCCTTTCTTTCAGCTTCACAAGGATAGAGTGATTCTTCGTACCAATCCTAAATTTCTCCCTAAAGTAGTTTCTGCTTTTCACATCAATCAATCAATCAGTTGAGCTGCCTGGTTTCTTTCCTCAACCTGATTCAATAGCAGAACGAGCTCTAGACACACTTGATGTTAGTCGAGCTATACTTTACTATATAGAAAGAACAAAACAATTCAGGAAAACAAAACAACTATTTGTTGTTTTTTCTCCACCTCACAAAGGCAATCCTATTTCTAAATCAGGTATTGCAAGATGGATTGTAAAATGTATCCAAACATGTTATACTAAAGCAAAGAGAACTTTGTTACTACCCCCTAGAGCGCACTCCACTCGCAAAATAGGGGGCTACTAAGGCATTCTTTGGAAATATTCCCATAGATGACATTTGTAAGGCAGCAACATGGTCTACACCGCACACATTCACCAAACACTATTGTGTAGATGTGTCTTCAAGGTAACAGGCAAATGTAGGCCAGGCAATACTTAAAACACTGTTTCAAACAGCTACAACCAGTACCGGTTAGCCACCGCTTTGGGAAATTACTGCTATATAGTCTATGCAAAGCATGTGATCTACAGCTCACATGCCTCGAACGGAAAATGTTACTTACCCAGTAAGCATCTGTTCTTGTCACGTACAACTGTAGATTCACATGCGCCCACCCACCTCCCCGGTCTCCTGTACAGGTTGTAGTTCTTTATTTACATTCATACGCATGGACATCTCTATTCTACACTTACTAATTCCATTTCTCACCCTCTGCGGGAAAACAATCTGACAATGGAGTTGATGCCCATGCGCACTATCACCGAAAGGAGGAGTCACCTACCTCGTGTCTAGAAAGACTTCTTCGAACAAAAACAACTTGCAAACATATGGACCCAACACTTGATGGCAGAAGTATGCAAAGCATGTGAATCTACAGCTGTACATGCCAAGAATAGATGTAACATTTTCCTTCTGTGCAACAAGTGACTAAGCAATTAATCATCACCATATAAGGGATGCCAGGTTCCATTCTACAGCAACCTTAATCATTCAGCATCAAGTAGCTCCCATTCGAGAGCAGTTTAAAAAGCAGACTTATCACAGCAACTGGGGAACCCTTCACATAACATGACAAGTTCGCAACAGAAGCATTGCATGCCCCGTGAAGAGAAATGTCCTTGCAAACTAAGGAACCACTTAGGACATCCTCACAGTCAGAACCACTAAGAAAAACTTCAGTGTCCCCTTTCCTGCACTTAAACCTGAATGGTAACTCCCAATACTCATGCACATAACCTTCTCCCAGTGCTTCATATCTGCGTACTTGTTGGTATTGGAGACAATATTGGAATTGGAAATTTGTGACCGGTAGGGTGATATAACCATGGATAATCCAGTCTATAGATGGTGTCTCTGCCATGGTAAAAGGTAATTAGTCTAATTTTTCAATGTGCAACATGATGTATTTCCCTTTCCCTGTGTGCCATAGTTATCTGCCTTTCCGTCATATCGTATTCAGAAAACATACTGGTAGTGTTGATGTAATGCCACTGCACTTGGCCAGAATGTAGTGTTTGCAACTTCCAGCTCAGCATTACGATGGAACGTAACTGTGACTGTCCATGTTGTAAAATAGAGATGTTCTGCTGTATTATGTCAATTGCAGAAGACACAATGTTGCCCAGTGAATAAATTCTGGATGATAAACTGGTCATACCGTTGTCAACCACAGCCAAAGCCTTTTACTTATTTGTCCTGTCGATCTTGCGCAATCTCTCTGTAGCTTCCTGCTGAGAAATCTTCCATAGCTTGTTGTATATTCCATACAAGAAGCGCTTTTGACGTGGGTTTCTAGGACCTAGAAAAAAATCCCTGAGATCCAGGTCATCAGAAAGAAGGGACAAGTGTTGTTTCACCTGGGAAAGTATTGAGGTCTTTAGCCAATCTAGGCATAACTTCCCAACACTTTATGATGTCACCACCCCTGCATGTTCTGTTTGTACATAGCGTAGGTCAGGCCTGTTGATCTTAAACCCTCCCGTGTTACTCAGGAGTCCCGACTGACATTTATCGGTGTCTAGAGGCTAAACCAACCAACCCTGCTGATCGGGGTCTGATGTATTGTATGATCCATTGCGGAGCATGGCATATAATTTATCCTCATTGTACTTTGTGTGTTGTTGCCAATGTTCAAAGCGTGCAAATGTGGGAATGCGGGGTATGTTCAAATCTTTTGCCTCAGCTAAACCAAGACAGGAAGTGTGTTGCACTGTTTTATTCAGGAAAATCAAGTGATGTGATTTGAGGCAAGCTCTAAATAACACCTCCTTTCCCTGAACCTCCAATCTGTTGTTCCAAAATAAAGATTTTGTGTCTATTGTGCCCTTCCAAAAGTCGAAACCCTGTATAGACAGTTGGCAAATAAAGGAAGTAGAGTAAATCAGCTTGGTGTTTGCTAGCATATTCTTCTTTGCAGGTGTAGGTGCAAGCCCATAGTAATAAGAGGCTGGGTCTGATGGGTCAAAACCAGACAAATATGCACATTTGTGTGCAAATGTTTTTGAACTACCTTTCAGTGCGCAGTGTTCCCATTGGGTGTAATTGTAAACAGTACGTGGGACACTAGCTTTGTGTAAAAAATGGTGACCATAATGTTGATAGCAGAACATATCACCAAAATTACTTGTACCATCATACAATTCATCATTAGAAAATGCTGCTGATTGCTCTAGATCTGACAGCAAATTATGCACAGTTTCAATGTCCCACTCACCAGAGAATGTACTAGAGGTGATGGTATCATTTAAAGAAATCTTAAACAAATATGGAATTTGCAAAAGTTCAGTAGGACCATGTACATCATACGATACCCTGTCCCACACTATTCCATCAGGAACTGGAACCGCTGTAATGTTCACCAGGGACAGGCCCCTTAGTTCACGGTGCGATGATGCATGTAGTTTTAGAACCAAGTTTACATTTCGGACTGCAGAGTGTTCTAGGAGATAATATCCATTCAGAAATAGAAAAAAAGACAGTCACCAAACCAATCCAGAGTACCAGGAAAAGTAATCCAATTGTAACCCAGAGATGTATCCAGGGAGCAACACTATATGTCTTTTTTAGCCAAAGATAGAGAGAAGAAACTTGTAGCTTGAAAGGGAGTGGTGGTGTTGGCAGTTCAAGTTCACTTGGATCCGATGAAAAGTCATCATAATGCACGAAGTAGCCAGACGCCGTTCGATCTATTTGTGGCAGCTTTTGTAGACCTGGGAGATGGCTCGATCTGTGGCATGTTGACATAGACGTCGTCAAGTTTTTTATTTGAAATTTCTGTACTGGATGACTGTACAATTGTAGTCGTTTCAATAAGGAGAAGCATAATCTCAGTTTCGTTGACAGCCTCTCTTTGGAAAGTGGAGTCTTCAGTCGTTATTAAAGCTTCCATCTGAACTTCCTGTATGGTAGCGTGAGGAGATCGTTGGCTACCCAGGAGCCCATGCGGCCTACTGTTGAGACTCGGCCACATAGTGTGGCTTGATCAGATCAATGGAGACAAACCTTTTGTCTCGGCGACCGGCAAGAGGCGGAAGAAGTACAGTTCTGGTACCTTCAACAGCCAGGACAGGTAAGATGGCCCAAATTCTTTCTTATCCTGTATTTTTCCTCTGACCAGATCCCCTATCTTTGGGACCCAGGCAGGTCTTGCCAATGCTGCTTTTACTTCCCCAGTGGCGGTGCATTTCACTTGAACGTTGCTTTGTAAAGCTCTGTATTCTTTTAAGTCCTGTAAAACATCCATACGATCATTGAGGTGAAATGGAGTTTCAGCTGCCACTGTGCTGACACTATTTAGGTCTGGTACCCACATTCTCACCCAAAACAGGATCTCATTGGGTCTACGACACCCCAGGGATTTTCTAGGCATGTTATTAAGTGCCCTCTGGACCCTGTATAGGTGATTGACCCAACTGCTACCCAAGCCTAGTACCCTAGCTGTTAAGGATTACTCTAAGTCCTGGTTCTTCCTCTCAACGACCAAAGTTCCCTCGGGATGATAGGGGGGAGGCGTACAGCAAGGCCACACCCAAACTTCCCATGGCTTCTTTGTAAGCCCGAGAGCTAAATGCCGGACCCTGGTCAGAATGTAGTGTGCCAATTGCATATGTCCTGATAAAGACTCGCAAATCCTTTATAACAGTTTGGGTATCAGCTGAGCGCTGGGGCCAAACCCGTAGGAATATAGAGCATGAATCCACTGTCATCAAGATGTATTTGTAAGCCCCGTCTGAGTGTAAGGAGCTGCATTGATCCAAATAGACACAAGTGAGAGGTTTGTCTGAGATCAATAAAGGTGTTTGCGGTGGACGTGCTGAGGTGGAGCCCTTCATCTGCTGGCAGATGTCGCATTTGAAGACAAAGTCCTTGGTCTGTTTAGTCAGACCTGGCCACCAGTAATTCTGCTTCAGTAATGAAACTGTAGCAGTAATCCCTGCATGTGCGGAACCCAGACCCTCATGTGCAGCTAGTATCAATCCCAATCTGCGAGCAGTGTTTGGTATTACTCTATCCCCCACTCCTGGAATGTGAGCATACAGAATATTTTGTGCATCTAACTTGTAGGAGTACTTGAGTGGAAAGCCTTTCGGCAGTGCTGAGCTTTTGCACGAGGCATTGACAGCTATCATAGTTGCTCTGTCTATTCTCGTGCTAGAGCGAGTGATTGCAGCAATGGCAGCAGTTTGCACTGTTGCCTTGGTGGCTTAAACCGCCATTGAATTCTCTTCAACGTGAATGCCAACACCCTGATGACTCAATGCATGAATTACATGAGCCCGTGGCAGGCCTTCTTTCAGCTTCGCCACTTGTGCCCAAGCATCTTGTGCTTGATTGTACAACGCTTTGAATCTCGAAACCCATTTTGGCCACAATAGTGAAGGTATTCATCGTAAGACTGGACACGGTAAATTGAATCACACAATATAAGTGTGGGGAATTTGCGATCCGTATTTTGTAGTTCCAGTGTTAGGGCTTTTAGGGGCACATGATGCATCAAGCATTTTTGTCTTCGCAAGCGGGCTGATTCGCAGAATCTGCCCGCTTGCGAGCGCAAAAATGCTTTTCAGATGCAGCAAACCCTATTTTGCGATTCGGTA
Source organism: Calotriton arnoldi (assembly GCA_963921515.1). Taxonomy (NCBI): domain Eukaryota; kingdom Metazoa; phylum Chordata; class Amphibia; order Caudata; family Salamandridae; genus Calotriton; species Calotriton arnoldi. The sequence continues at coordinate 101,726 of CAWUFW010020510.1, forward strand.
ACCTGTTACCAAATCGCAAAATGGGTTTTAGATTCGCTATTAGGAAGGGGCGTGTATAGTGCGTCCCTTCCTAATACCAAATCGCATCGGTATGCATGAATGTTTTGTGACAAAAATGCGGTCGCAAAACATTCGCATTTTACCACCTACTTCAAGTAGGTGGTAACCTATTCGTAATTGGAAGGGTCCCGAGGACCCTTCCCCTTTGTGAATGTTTGTAAAAGCATTTTAAGAGCAGGCAGTGGTACCACGGACCACTGCCTGCTCTTAAAAATGAAAGGAAAACTTTTCATTTTTATTTTTGTAAACCATCCCGTTTTCCTTTAAGGAAAACGGGCTGCTTTACAAAACAAAAAGATTGCTTCCAATCCTTGTGATTTTTGCGATTCCTAGGGGGTCACAAATTGGGACCTACCTCATTATTATTGATGAGGTAGGTCATTTGCGATCCTCTAGGTATCGCAAAAAGTGTTCAACACACTTTCATGCATGCCGTTTTGCGATTTCCTTATTGTGAATCGCAATGATTCGCAATTAGGGAATCGCAAAACGGTGGGTTGATGCATCTGGCCCTTAGTTCTGCCAGCTGCACTGTGCAGTCCCCTAGGGACTGTGTATGTGATATTCCCGGAAGAAACTTTCCATCTCGCATGCGCCCTTTTACAATTGCGCATGCCGCAGAATATTGCTGTTTCGATCCTATGGCAGGTTGAGCAGATCCATCAGTATAAATGATACATTCATATCGATCTGGAGGCATTATTTCATTCGGCAGAGGATATTCTTGTTCGTACAGCAAGAATGCTTGTGTTTGCAGTGTAGCGTCAAATCTGTAGTCTACATCTGTTGCAGTGAGAGAGTTAGCCCATTGAATCCATCTTGGATGTAGGGCTTTAGCATTTGGAATGCTTGATTTAGAAACCGCCTCTAGAGTCGGTACCGGGGTAACAACAATTATGCGTTTTCCCTGAGCCAGGGCTCTCTCTTATTACAGCACTCTGTACATTTGTGAAAATCTTTTCAGTGGATGCAAAATGTATTTCAGCGTTTGTGTGCCAATGTGATTTGTATGCTATAGGTACTGTATCACCTTCATTGAAAGTGATATAAGTATATCCAGTAGGTCCAGCAACTACGCGGATCACCAGGTTAGTTGTGTTAACACGTGTGTGTAAATGCCTTGAAGCAAGCATTTCAGCTTGTACAGAAGGCAAAATGTCAGTATATTCCTGTGTCCAGTGTTGCGCTGAAAAATCAGGTCTAATTAAGTCGTAGAATGGTTTTACCCTTTCTGCCTAATCCAAAATGTAAGTTCTGCCAAAATTTAAAAATCCTAAAATGGATTGTAGTCTCTTCAGAGTTGTTGGCGGTTGGAGCAAAGCACATTTCTCTAAAAATGTGTCGCCAGGCTTTTGCCTTCACTTGATAACTTGTTTCTCAAAAACAGGACACTGAGGTGGGCTATTTTAGATTTTTGGTAATTAAATTTGTAGCCCAGGTAAGCACACCCCACTATTATGTTGTTTACTCTAGCCAAATGTTCCATTATTTCATCGTCCATCAGATAAATATTATCTACATAGGACACCGCCTCCTCATCAATACTTTGAAGTAACTCTGTTACTCTGGCCGAAAACAGCCCAGGGCTATTCTTATACCCATGTGGTAAACGATAAAATTGACGCTGAGACCCTAGTGCTGAAAATGTGGTCAAATATCTACTTCCATGCGCTATATTCTTCCAGAAAAAAACATTTGAGATGTCTAGTGTTGTTTTATATTTTTTCCGCACAATGTTATTTATCAGTGCGGCACTGTGTGCATTCAGTACTGCGAATGTGCGTGTGGATCCATTTAAATGTCTATAATCCAATACTAGACAATATGAATTATCGGGTTTCATTACGGGAAACAAGGGATTATTCATAGGTGAGGTGCAATTCTCTATCACACCCTGGTACTCAAGTTGATTTAAGATTTCTCTGGCTTGTTTCTTTGCCTTGTTGAGGGATCGTTTTTAATGGGATCTCGTGATGAGGAGACTCATCATCCCACCCAACATGATTGCGGTATAAAGCAGGGGGCTAAAGCTGACGCCCACTCCAGTGCGTATACATTTTTAAACTGATTCTGCTACGAGGTCGGAGAAAGCAGGTAAAATGACTTCTTCCCCCATTGGACAATCTATTACAAACTCAGGTGGCCAATCCTTTTCAGCCAAAAGAATGTCATAACCGTGTGTCAGGTCCTCCCAAAATAGACCCTTCACTTCTCTTTGTATGTCCCCGTCTATCTGAGTTGTTATTCTGTGTAAACGATGTGGGACACTTACTCTCGTATCAGGTGTTTCCACCATGATTTACTCACTCATCACTACTACTTCCAGAAAATCCATCATGTTCTGGCGAGCTATTGTGACTTATGCTGCGCTGTCCAGCATCGTCACTGCCCATTCCCCATTCAGAAGCAGAGTCCTCAGTAGCCTGGGCATCTCTGATCTTAATCCTTTCTACTTTTTTATTTTTAAATTGAGGTTTCATAGCCTTTTGTTTATCTACTTGTTTGGTGATGTAGTCTGAAGTTCGATGTGTCTCCCTTTTCGGCTTGGTTCGCTCTTCTGATCTTTGCTCTGACCGTCCTCCTCTCTCCGAGCGTTTCTCAGATTGATCCTGAAAGGAACGAGAGGAACATGTGTCATTATCCTGATATCTGTCAAGCTTTCTAATGTTTTCACGGTTTCTGAGATTATATTTCTTTTCAGTGTGCTCCGGTTGAGATTACCCACTCCGGGATTGTTGTTTATTTTAAGTTTATTATCCCATTTCTTTTAAGAAGAATAGGGTGCTTGCTTGGAGTTATCCTTTTCAGAATTACCCTAAACCACTGATTTCCCAGGTCTGGCTCCCAGATTATCTCTTCCCAGAGAAGTGTATGTTTCTGCGATAATCCTAGGGAATTCTCTCTCCTGTTGTATAGGAGTCAATTCCCTCAGGCGTTGGTGTATAGCCATCACGGCTGCCTCCCCTTTTAAGTTGCTTAATATAATTGCAGAAACCTGGGCAAAATTGCCTATTAGTTTCATTCCTAAGTCCAGGGCAGGTTCTGCCCTGTACTCATTCTGTATTTGTTTCAATAAATCTGGTAATACCGCTATTGAAGGGGTACCATGAGTTCTGGTGTAAACTGCAGCAAAGACTGCACCCCAAGTGGCACAATCTTCGATCGGGAAAGCCATCACCACTGACAAGCAAATTGTTAGAATTCTGTGTTTGTGTTGTGGGCCCGTATGGGAAAAAACCACTTCAAGCTGTGCTATTTTTTGTGCTATCCAGAACAGTTATTGTTCTCGACTGGTGGGAATTCTTCCCATTACGGCATTCAGCGTTTGAGGGCTGATACCTGTAGCATTCAATTGAGGTTGTGCAGCCTGAGAAGCCCTCACAGGGTGAACTATAAGTGTTTGTATTATGTATCGTGTGAGATTTCTGTAAATTTTCACTAAATCTTTGTATAGTGTGCGCATTCCTGCTGCTCCTATCCTGTGAATTTCTGGGTGTGGTGAATACTAACCTAAGACCGGCCAGGTCGCTCCTTCTTTACTGAGTGGACCGAGTCTCACGGTTTCTACGGTGTGGGGGAGGGCGACTTTAAACCAATTTATATGCTCTTGGTAAGTTATCAGGATTTCTATGTCCACGTATGAAAAGTATTCATCTGGTGTCTTATCTTCAATGTAAGTGTGAAACAATTTTGTACGTGCATCTGCAGCTGGGAATGTAACCCAAGAATAAAATATTTCTGTCCTGAATAATTTGTGTGCCTCAACCACGAAGGTAACACCTCCACCCTTTGCCGGGAGGCCATGATTTAATAATTTCATAGTAACTGCCTGTGTGCAATTTTATGAAATATTTAGAGTATCTTCTTGTACTCCAACGCTGTCTCCATGTTCGGTCATTGTAAAAGGAAAAGTAAAAAATGTTTTTGTTAAAATGAATTTATTGAGATTCTGTTTGTACAATATGGGAATATTATTAATCCTTCAAGCTTGATAAAACCAACAGCCAATACATAGGACGTACCTACCTGAGGTGGAGTCCCTTTTCCCACTATGGACGTCTCTGGTTTAATGTGAGTAGGGGTGTCTGAGAAAGCACAACTGAACTACTCAGATTTTACCGTTAAATAAGTGCCTAACCAACGTTGGCAGCGCCATGTCGTCTAGTTCCTACCAATCCGTAGCATCCGCGCATTGTTTGGACAACATAAACTAAGGGCTTGGTGCCTAGACTGGTTCTGGACACCCCTGCAGGATATGTTGGCCTAAAGACCAGGTAGCTCAGAGTGCCACTGTAAGCCCCCTAACTTACAAGGGAGCAAAGTTTCTGGCAACCACTGAACATGACAACTCTGATTCCTCAGGAATCATGGAAACAGTACAGAATCTTTAGCTCAGTCACTCGTGCTTACTTGTTCCCAGAGAAATATACAGAGAATACACAGTGGGACGTTTTCAATAATATTTATTGAACCAACGTTATTCTTGCATAAAATACGTTAGCTGCAGCGATTAGGAGACAGAAGCAAATAACCGAGATTACAAGCACCAACAGAGTAAACAGTAGATACATTTCTACCATGGTGCTGAAGCAATGAATATATGCTGGCATATATGCAATATAGTAATCTAACGTACTCCTACAATGCGGACCCTACTATAAGTGTAGCTAGAGTGTGTGTAGGTTTAGAGCCAAGAATCACCCAAGGGACGATCGAATCCCATTACCTGAGCAGATAAAGTGAAGGACCCCATCTTGGTGTCGAGTTGGACACCCCTCATGGAATGTCAGACCGTGCGTGGTGATTTCTCAGCATGCAGGGACCTTCGGTGTCCACAGAAGTGCCTCCTCTCCCAATATATTGGGATGTCTATTCTTTATATTAAAAGCAACCTTCGCGATGTGCGCGCCAGATTAGTATTGTTATGGATATGCAGATAGAGCTGTTGCCCCGCGGATGAAGCTAGGACGACTTTTGTACTTAGTGCATAGAGAGGCCTAGTACATGATGTTCAGGACATCGTGACAATGTTGTGCGAAGCTGGATGGATAAACAAAGTAGTTTCAGAGAAACTAATCCAACGTTGTCATGCATGCAAATGTGTGCAAAAGGTCACTGTTAAAATGTTATTTTCTAGGACAACGTAAGGAATATGCTGCCTCGCTACATGGGCCTAACCCAGGCAATATAACAGGTGTTTCCTGAAATGTTTACAATATTATTTCAGGATTTTTCCACTGTGGTTTTTCATTAGAGATCATGTCAGAATCCCTCTTCTGATTGTGAAAAACTCCATGCGTGGCGGAAAAAAACTTATAATGAACCGTTGAAGTGTGTTTGGTGTGCATTCCCTGTAACTGTTCTCTGGTGGTATGTCCTTTTGTGAAAAAATATGAAGGATGACCCTGAAGGGTGTAATAAGTGCCCGGCTAAGTGAAAAATTATTTAAGATTGTGGAAAAGGCACAGGGAGGTGCAGAAAAACGGAAATTGAACAGCCACTGAAGGATCTACTTCTACTGTAACCTAACTTTTAACTTCTAAGGACTCCCACAGAAGGAGGTGCAGGGACAGCAGGAAGCAAAAGAAGCATCAGCAGTCCTATTATTGACGCTACTACAGTTCAAAGTGAAAGGTTTCCACTGTGAGGAAGGTATTTTACCAAGGTGTGTGCCATCTATAAAGGGTACAACATCACATCATTCAAATGCTGATTTACAGGACTTTAACACTGACACATACAAATCTGGTGCTTAGAAAACTTCCTGCAACATATCCTAAGTATGCTATGCCTCAGTCATCAAAATGCATGATGATGACCCAGTGCAAATCCATCTAAAGCCTCTGTACTTCCACATAAACCATATAAACCTCTGGCCAACATTTTTATTGTAGGAAAGCAAAATTCAGCATCTTGTGCTTGTAAAAGACCTATCCTGAGCCTCCTGCTCCCCAGATGGTTGTGAACCCAACTGGCGCTCTGGGGGTTCCTGTAGGACCACAAATTTAAAGTTGTCTGCTGACAGCCCAAGTAATCCTTCTTCCTCCATCATACAAGAAAATAAAGTGGACAACTTCTCTATTGCCTCCAAGGAGAGACACAGATACTATAAAGAACACATATTTGGACATCACTTTGCACATGCCAACATAACCTCTCGGGTTCACATTCAGCGTGTTGCATATGGATGATATAACGCCTTTGCGAAATTTGCACTGAAACTTAGAATTTTGCATCATTTCATCTTTAATGTTGGTTATAAACAATGTAAGCAATAGAGTAGTGCTGTGTAAGATCCTGGAACCCCTGTAATACATATGTATACCATAGTAGAAACACGCATTTTTAAATGCTAACAATTAGAAGGGCAGCTTGTATAGGGTCACCTATTCCTAATGTGTTGTATAATTTTCCCATTCAAAAAATGTCCAGTAAAGGTTAAATGATACATAAAAAAATGATTTGCACCCTTGCCCTAGCATTACTCCACTAAACTACTTAAAAATTTAAGCAAACTAGCTAGATAGGCAGCAGCTATTGAACGCTGAAAAAATGAACATTGCACTTTTAAGGATCAAGCACCTTCCATATCTCATCATGCCTTGCACTGGCATTTGCTTCAGGGATTCATTTTTCTTAGTAATCACTAAGGGGTAACTGTTCCTATGGGAGAGAGGGCAGCCTATTCTGGTTGCGTAGCTAAAGATTCTAGAGTGTAGTCTCATTTTGCAATTGCGGTTGAATCTATATGAAGGTGGGAGAATTTCTCCTTTTAGAAAAAGTGCCCTCACACACCCTTGTGGGTGTCATGCTTCATCATCGGGCGTTTGCTCCTCGTGGGGGTGGCGCTGCTGTCCCCACGGGCCCCGTGAGAGGGCTCTTTGTCAGAGATCTTTTAGGAGAGACACCGCAGTTGTGCGTGTGGGTCTAAAAAGTGTGTGAGTGAATTAAAATTACCTCTGCGGTACCCAGTACCGATGTCCCCAAAGAATCAAGTAGTAATCACTAAGGGGTAACTGTTCCTATGGGAGGGTGTAGTCTTGAAGCCATCTTGAAGGACGTCGCAGGCATCACGAGCAAGCGCCCATTCAACATCATGTCCAATGAGGAAAGGACCCTCCTGAAGGCCCTCACTGAAGACACCACTGTCATCTTGAAACCAGCCGATAAAGGCGTTGCCATAGTGATCCATGATGTGGGCACATATGATGCGGAATGCCGTCGCCAAGTGACTGACACCAAATATTACCTCCCCATTGAGGAAGATCCCACCGCCCGGCTGACCGCCAAGATCAAGAGCCTAGTCACCGAAGCAGAAACTGAAGGGTGGATCTCATCACAAGAAGCAGCGTTTCTCATCAATGATCACCCCCGGATCCCCTACTATTACACACTACCAAAAATACATAAAGGGACCAACCCCCCACCCGGACGAACCATTGTATCCGGAATCGATTCTTTGCTGGAACCATTAAGTACATTTTGTGACTTCTACCTTCGCCCTGTAGTCACAAAAACACCTACCTATCTCAGGGACACGACTGAAGTCCTGAACCTGATTGAAAATTTCCTTGAACCAGAAACTATCAACCTTCTGGTTACCCTGGACGTGGAGGCCCTGTACACCAACATCCCCCAGGATGCCACTCTTGAAGTCTTGTAAACAACATTACAGAATATCGACCCATGGCCCTACAAGACCCCTATCTCGTTCATATTGGAATGTGCCTCCCTAGCCTTAAAAGAGAATTTTTTCAACTTTCAAACACAGCTCTACCATCAAATCCAAGGGACCAGCATGGGGAGCACATTCGCTCCGAGCCTAGCCTGTCTATACATGGCTAACTTTGAAGAAAAGTTCATCCTAGGTGAGAACAATCCATACAGGGCTAACATATTGATATGGCGTCGATACATTGACGATATCCACCTCTTCTGGAGGGGAGGGGAAGAACAATGCGTATCATTCTGTGATTGGATCAACACCTTAGACCCCTATTTTAAATTCTCTGGTACCAGATCACAAGAAAGCATCCCTTTTCTGGATCTCCTGATCTCCCTACATGAAGGGGCCTTATTCACAACAAACTATAAGAAGCCCACAGACAGGAACAGCCTCCTCATGTATGATAGCCATCACTCCAAAGCCTTAAGGAACAACCTCCCAGTAGGACAGTTCCTACGCCTCCGCCGTAATTGTAACACCTTGAGCGAGTTTGACAAACAAGCCAAAATCTTGTCAGATAATCTGACTGAACGACATTACCCTAGAAGAGTAATACGGCAGGCGCAAAAACGGGCAAAAAATAACCACAAAGAAGCCCTTCTGGAGTGTAGAGAGAGACCTAGCACAGAGGCACTTACATGCGTGACCACGTTCACTCCCAATTCCAATAAGATTCAAAAAGTAATCAAGAGACACTGGGGTATTCTAGAGACGGGTGGTTTCACTCCAGGGCTATCTCCTCTATTTGTGTTCAAACGCACCCAGAACCTGAAGGACCTACTGGTCCACACACGTCCAAAGGCCTCTATCACTACACAACCTACCCTGTGGACACTTCCCCCTGTAGAGGGCCACTATCCCTGCGGATCATGTTCCGTATGTCCCCTCCCGGGAGCGACCAAGCAGATAGATTTAGGTCTGGCCAGACCATGACATCAGAAAAAACATACGAACTGCAATACTAAGAATTGCATATACCTCATAACATGTCCGTGTGACAAACGGTATGTAGGTATGACAACCAGACCCGTGAAAATCCGAATAGGGGAGCACAGAAGTACAATACGCTGTACGAAAACCAGTACCAAACTACTGAGTCACTTTCTTGAGAGAAACCACACTCCAGACAGTCTTAGATGGACCATTATTGAATCTAACCCAAGCTGGACGATGAGTACACTGTTCAGGCAAGAACAACGCTGGGTGTTCCATCTTAAGAGTAACTCAAGGGGCCTCAATGACGAGATACCATGGGCAGAACTGATGACCTAGGACTGATGACCATCTAGTCTCCTTGGGGACATTAGGACATTCCAGACATAGTAAGCAAGTTAGACATTCAACAGCTCTTAGTCTACAAAAAAACCCACGTGTTCTCCAGTATATACATTCCAAACTGACACTGATATACATAAGAATTATGCAACCTCAGTGCTGGTAGACCACCCGAGGATATTTCATTCCACATTAAGCCTCAAGATATACACCTCAGCTCTTTTGAGCCTTGTGGCCTATTTACAGGTGTGACGACCTACTATACATACACAGCTTCGTAGAATCTGACCCTGTACTCACGGGGCCAAAAGGTTACTCACAACAGCCCACACGGAGTATGTGGTTCATTTAGAAATCTCGGCATGTAGTGATACCGAGCACTAAACCACAGTCTCTGACCAAATCTAACCATACTCGTGCTTACACTGATCCATATGAATTAAGTACAACATATGTTACCTTCTCCCACCAGTAGTCAATTGAAAACCACTTTACTTTGCAATTTGCCAGAAGTTGCTTTCATACACCTGAAAAACAACTTTGTAGCTCTTACTTTCCATTCTTGTACCCCTTTCCAAGATGGCCGCCGCTGTGATAAGCATATTACATATGCATACGTGAACTTTGTCACGTACAGCTCCCTTCCCCACCACAACGCCCCTTTCACGCCACTTCCGCTCCAGGATTGGATCCGAGGTATACCTCGGATAGACTGCCGGGTTTCCGATCACCGCCGAACCTGAGAGCGGCGGGGCAGGTAATGGGCTGTAACGAAGGAGGAGAATAGGGAGTATTTTCACGCTGACTCGATGACGGACACAGGTATTCACAAGCGTGCGCCACTACATTGCGAGCTGACCATGATTAATTAATTCATAGGTTGACTTCTTCACTACCGCCAGGTTATGCCGAAGAAGCCAATCCATTCAAATAGAGGGGTATGATACAACGGATGTTTGTGATTGTTGTATGTGTCACACCGCGTCATGTTTACGTTTTTACGTAATTTCGTGCACTCGTTAGACACTCGAGAGAGTATAATTTTTACCTTTTAAAGATAACGGACTGCCACATGCAGCATGGTAGAGATGCCTTAACTTGACACACGTTATAGACATCGCCTCAACGCCATGGGTTTCACCAGAAAGGTTTGCATGCATGATTCCAGTCACCTCTGGCTCTGCCTAGCCAGGTTGAGGTGACACATCACCTGTGATATGTGATTTTGCACAGGCAAAAACGAGTGCAGCAAATCTGCCATGCACTTTTATGTTGAAAGATGATGGAAGGGGCACGTTACACCCAGCATGCCTCAATGAATATCCGTCAATGAGAATGCCAAAATGTGTACAGCATTCCGTATTAAGTGAATGATTCTATTCACTATATCCCTACTTGTTTGTCTCTTCTTGTCTGTCTCTTTTTGTCTCCTCACCAGGTTGGAATCAGGAACGCCACTCGGACGTTCCAATAGGCGCTCAGACGCACACACACCTAACTTTAGGTACTATAGGAATATAGGGTTTCGTCTTCTCTAATTCCTATTTGTAATTTTTATTTCCACATCACGGTCCTGAAGAAGCGCATTGGGATCCATTAGGGACCAATGCCTAGCGCGAAACATGTCGACATGCATTTCACTTTCACTCACACTCACGGATAAGAGAGCAGCAGGATAATACTCATTCCTCTACTACATTTGTTTGAAAGAGGTTCTCCTTAACCGTTGTTTTTGAATCTTACCACCAGGACCCCCGAATAAAATTTTGTTTCTGGGTACCAGCGGAGTTAATTTTAATTCACTCACACACTTTTTAGGCCCACACACCCACACGCACAACTGCGGCGTCTCTCCTAAAAGATCTCCGACAAAGAGCCCTCTCGCAGGGCCCGTGGGGGACAGCAGCGCCACCCCCACGAGGAGCAAACGCCCGATGATGAAGCATGACACCTGCAAGGGTGTGTGAGGGCACTTTTTCTAAAAGGAGAAATTCCCCCACCTTCATCTAGATCTAACCGCGATTGCAAAACAAGACTACACTCTAGAATCTTTAGCTAAGCAACCAGAATAGGCTGCCCTCTCTCCCATAGGAACAGTTACCCCTTAGTGATTACTACTTGATTCTTTGGGAGCATCGGTACTGGACCTTCCTTTTCTAATCAGCTCCCGGTCCCCCCCTCTCTACATTCTGTTGTGATTCATTTTTCTTAGTCATGTGTGAAGAATCTCTGGGCACCTTTAGTGTTTCAACCCTGTTTTTTAGTAAACAAATATATATTCTTTTCACTTCTGTTTGGATACATTTGATTGTGTCAAAAACCTAAAGTGTTTCCTCGCAGTTTTAGTTGTTTTTTTTCTCGTCATTCTTGCACTATTTTTCCATAAAAGTGTGCAGACGTGCCATCTCTAGTGACCAAGTGTCTCTGTTATGGAAGGAAATAGCTGCCAGTGGCCCAAATGACTGTCAAATGTACACACACTAGAGAAATGCTTCTTTTTCCAGAAAATGTCCATTAGGACTCTTGAGGACTGTGAAGGTATCCAACTGAGTGGAAAAATGTAGGAGAACCTCAATAGATAGAAGCACCAAGAGAAGTAGGAACATGAAAGAGCAGCCAGTGAATGAGCTCATTCATTTATCTCTACCGTAAGGACTCCCACAAAAGGATATCCTGGAAGGGGAGAAGGCATAAGCAACATTTCCGTTCCAAACAAGGATGCAGCGTTGGTTCAACATCAGGGTCCTGGATGCCAAAGCTCATGCACTCCCAACATACTTGACATCAAAACAGATATAGCACCATATACATAACAATGAAGAAGACACACCACTTATGTCAAGAACTCCCTTGACGTCAATGTGTAAATGTTTACAACCCTCAACATTATGCCATTTGGCATCAAGGCCTTCTACCTAAAAAGGTTTATTACATCGACACAGATGACTTTGACACCAAAGCACAGGAATTCAATGGCAAGAAGAATTTTAATCATGCCATTTTTATTACACGCTTCTCCATAGTATCCAGCTACACTGGTTATTTTCATCTTTTCAGATAACTCCGTTCACAAGCATGTACAGCCTTTGCATCTTTCTCTGGCTCCAGTGTCGAAGACGGTGATAGTGCCTAGCAAGTCTGTAGCTTTTCCTCCTCAGAGAAGACTTCCGCCTACACCCTAAGGGTAACTACCTCAGCCAACAGGTCCATCCAGGCGGCCAGTAGTCCCATTTACCCTTGAGAAGCCAAGAATGCCTCTGCTTTCCACCAACCTTCTGAATGTTGATCCATCCCTAGGTATGAGAAGCAAAAGAATGACTATACATTTGCCTCCGAGGCCTGTGTTATTCAGTGTTGTATATATCTACATCCCATACAAGTTTGCCATCTAGACTTTTTCCTATCAACAATATTTCCACCTTTCATTGGGTGCTGATAAGAGGTGCAGTGAAGTTGAATATACCTGTTGATATGCCACAGAAACATCGGTTGGTTATTTTGGATTTACACTAACAGATAGCTGACTTAGGATCTTTTCTTCCTTTGGTTCCAGAATTTTCTGAAATAGCAGAAGAAAAATGTCTTACTTCAAGAGCTTTTATGGTAGCAGCTCCACATCTTCTTAAAACATACAAGCCACTGAAGCAAGATCTACTATACATGATAGTGCACTCTAATCCTGATTAAGTAATTGTTTCACCAGTCAGGAGTGCCATGCTTGGCTGGGGCATGGCGGATGAGAAGGTAAGATTGCTATGTAGCTCAGAGCTCCTAAACCTAAAGACATATCCTGCAGCACTTATCTCAGTGGAGGCTTGGACGGAGGACTGCAACGGGTGACGGAGAGAGCAGATGGTGGAGGGAAGTGCCAGGTTTGTCTAAGGAAGATATCCATGAGGCAGCTGACCTAAATGGCTTAGAGGAAATTGGGCTTGCACCCATCATTCACCATTGCCTTTCATGCAGGCCCCCAGTGTGGGAAGAGTGGCTTCTTGTCCTTAAATGAGCAGCACAGTGGGTCAGGCGATGCAAGAAAGACTGGGGCTTGACACTCCGGGCTTGTTGGAGCCGTGCCAGAACCAACTGATGCAATTACATGAACTTGGAGCTGTGGCCTTAGGTAATACAAGATAAATAGACTAGGGGAGGGAAACTGCAAAACAGGAATTCCAGAGAAGTGAAGCAGGGGGTGTGGGCTGGAGTATTGGTGCAGATGCTTTTGTGTCCTTTTAGAACACAGTGGCATGTGCCTGATGGAGCTGTGAACCAAGAAGAGCCATTGATGCATCTGTTCCATGCAGACCCATTGGATCAGGCACTTGGACGCTGTCAGGCCATTAGATGTTGAGGTTATGAAAGGGCCTAGTACATATGAAGCCCTTGGGAACCATGACAGGCAGCAGTGAGTCTGATCCTGAAGCTGGGAGGAGGCTGGTGCGTCTGGTGATAGAGGAGCCCCTTTTTGTCAAAGAGAATGAAAAGGTATAGAGTGGTACACTGGACCATTCATGATGCAGGATTGCCATTAATTCTGTGGATGAGATGTTGTGCTTGGGCATGTGTCCTCAACAAGTAAAGTGTTTGCTGCTTGGACTTGAGAGAGGTGGATTGCTTAGCGGGGAATGGGCATAGGGTGCACGTCATTGGCTCACTCCACACAGCAGAACAGGCTGGAGACACATGCTTTTCTGGAGGCACCCTCAAAGGAAAAATCTGGAACTACCCCTAGAGAAAGACCCAAAAGAGATATCTCAGTGGAGACACAAATTGATAATGACAGCACATTCTGATGGCCATGAGGTAATCCAAGTGAAGTCTGGAAAAGACTGTGGCTGTGAACTTCAACTTTCTGTAGGCTGACAACAGAAAGTCTCCCTTAGAGTGGTGATGGTGGAAAATTTACTGTTGGCATGTCCCATAGGCATTAAAACATGAAGAAGGAGATGCAACTATTAAAGGGAAACCCTCAGCGACTTGTGGAAAGGTCGGAAGAATCAGAGAGCTGCTCCATCAGGAAGAATGCCCACATAATGAGAGTTCCGGAAAGGGTGGACAGTCCCTCAATTGAAATGTCTGTGGAATTGCTCATCCTTGATGTTTTCAAGCTTAAGTGTCTGTCAAATCTGGGGGCATTGCTAAGGACGTGAGCTGCATCGCTCCTGACCGTACTCCACCATCCGGGGCCATCCGAGACCAAACTAACCCATAGATGCCCTAACAGTTAGAGGGGATGAGGCACCTATATCAGCACTGGCCCCACACTTGTTTTGGGGGGATACTGCCCGAGATAGCGTCCCCAACTCCGACAGCAGAGCAGCGCGGCTGAACTCCAAGATTGCGGCGTTGTCTGAGAGGTGTGGCTGGGGTCGGCCCGATCGCCTTCCCTAAACCTGGGACACCCGCACATGGGATGCCGGTAATTTAACTGTGTGACTGGGTCAAATTTACATTATATATTTTACTGTAAATTTTACATGTATGAACGGCAAAAGTACATCATTCCCCTCCTGCGGAAATGTCGTTTTGAACAATGTCGCCCAGCTTTGACCTTTTTACAAATGCTCCCTGACCCTTATGTATGTTTCTCTCTTGCATCTTATTATTATCTTCTTATTTAAATGGTTTTGGCACCTTTTGTACATTTTGCACATTATCCTGAATTTGGATGAATTAAATACAATGTAACAGAGGGTTTCTTAGTTTTAGCTTAAACACGTTTTTTATCCAGTTTTTATCTGTGCTGTCTTTTTACCTTATTGAAATTGTATTGTATGAGCGAACATGTATTTTATGATGCACTGCACTTTTATGATCTTGTTTCTTGAGATCGAATAAAGTTAAATTGACTGACTGACTGACTGGGTCAGAGGCCGGACTGAAGCGGGGACCCCCTCGGACACATGGAACAGCAGTGAATTGGGAGCTGGAGAGCAGCAATTGAGGATCCCCCGCATGTGTCAGCTATACATGCCTGAATTGCACAGGAACCCGAGAACAGCATCAATGGAGGGGGGGGGGGCTGGCCTGTGGCACCTGCGGCTCGTGCCCTGAAGTAGAGAGGGGACCCGATGGAGTGAGGAGTGATCTGTGACCCGAGCTACCTGGGCCACACACAGAGATCTGGAGAAGGAAGCAGCGGAGCAATAGCCCGCAGACTCACAATTGGCCCGCCTCCTAGCAGAATATCACAGGGGAGAGACCCACTTTCCCGTGCAGCTGGGAATATGATGGCCTATGGGAGATGGGCCTGAAACAAATTGAAGCCCCCACTCCCTTTCCGCTACCAGGGCCCACTGCCTCACCAGGCGCTGCAGCCTGCGCCCTACAGCGGCCCGACTGCCCTGGACCACACACGGAGATCTGAAGCAGGAGGAAGCAGAGCAGCGGCCCGCGAAGGCACACTCAACCTCTTCCTCTCGACCTATCACGATGGAGGAGCCCATCAACAGTGACAGTTGTGGGCCTGCAAAGCAAACAAGGAGATGATGGACGGAGCGCTGAAACTTTTCAGACACTCACCCCCGGTCACAGATCTGGGTTGAATCCATCATCGTTCTTTAGCTCACTTCGCCACCCCAGTTCAGACACAGCTATATGCAAATCAGTCATGACCCTGTGCCTCATGGGAACAGTCCTGCCCGAACTGCCAAGCCATGTCTTCCCTCGACCGGAAACAAGCATCCTGGGACCGGCTTCGGGCTAACAGCCCTCATCAGCTAGGCTAGCTTAAATCCAGTGGCAAAGTGAACAAGGGACCCACGTCTGGGTATACCCTGCCAACTTAACGTGAACAAAGCAAACACAAGGAGATGATGGACGGAGCGCTGAAACTTTTCAGACACTCACCCCCAGTCACAGATCTGGGTTGAATCCATCATCGTTCTTTAGCTCACTTCGCCACCCCAGTTCAGACACAGCTATATGAAAATCAGCCTTGACTCTGTGCCTCATGGGAACAGTCCAGCCCGAACTGCCAAGCCATGTCTTCCCTGGACCGGAAACAAGCATCCTGGGACCGGTTTAGGGCTAACAGCCCTCATCAGCCAGGCTAGCTTGAATCCAGTGGCAAAGTGAGCAAGCGACCCACGTCTGGGCATACCCTGCCAACTTAGGGCAACAAAGCAAACACAAGGAGATGATGGACGGAGCGCTGAAACTTTTCAGACACTCACCCCCAGTCACAGATCTGGGTTGAATACATCATCGTTCTTTAGCTCACTTCGCCACCCCAGTTCAGACACAGCTATATGCAAATCAGTCTTGACCCTGTGCCTCATGGGAACAGTCCAGCCCGAACTGCCAAGCCATGTCTTCCCTGGACCGGAAACAAGCATCCTGGGACCGGTTTCGGGCTAACAGCCCTCATCAGCCAGGCTAGCTTGAATCCAGTGGCAAAGTGAGCAAGGGACCCACGTCTGGGCATACCCTGCCAACTTAGGGCGAACAAAGCAAACACAAGGAGATGATGGACGGAGCGCTGAAACTTTTCAGACACTCACCCCCAGTCACAGATCTGGGTTGAATCCATCATCGTTCTTTAGCTCACTTCGCCACCCCAGTTCAGACACAGCTATATACAAATCAGTCTTGACCCTGTGCCTCATGGGTACAGTCCACCCCGAACTGCCAAGCCATGTCTTCCCTGGACCGGAAACAAGCATCCTGGGACCGGTTTCGGGCTAACAGCCCTCATCAGCCAGGCTAGCTTGAATCCAGTGGCAAAGTGAGCAAGGGACCCACGTCTGGGCATACCCTGCCAACTTAGGGCGAACAAAGCAAGCACAAGGAGATGATGGACGGAGCGCTGAAACTTTTCAGACACTCACCGCCAGTCACAGATCTGGGTTGAATCCATCATCGTTCTTTAGCTCACTCCGCCACCCCAGTTCAGACACAGCTATATGCAAGTCAGTCTTGACCCTGTGCCTCATGGGAACAGTCCAGCCCGAACTGCCAAGCCATGTCTTCCCTGGACCGGAAACAAGCATCCTGGGACCGGTTTCGGGCTAACAGCCCTCATCAGCCAGGCTAGCTTGAATCCAGTGGCAAAGTGAGCAAGGGACCCACGTCTGGGCATACCCTGCCAACTTAGGGCGAACAAAGCAAACACAAGGAGATGATGGACGGAGCGCTGAAACTTTTCAGACACTCACCCCCAGTCACAGATCTGGGTTGAATCCATCATCGTTCTTTAGCTCACTTCGACACCCCAGTTCAGACACAGCTATATGCAAATCAGTCTTGACCCTGTGCCTCATGGGAACAGTCCAGCCCAAACTGCCAAGCCATGTCTTCCCTGGACCGGAAGCAAGCATCCTGGGACTGGTTTCGGGCTAACAGCCCTCATAAACCAGGCTAGCTTGAATCCAGTGGCAAAGTGAGCAAGGGACCCACGTCTGGGCATACCCTGCCAACTTAGAGCGAACAAAGCAAACACAAGGAGATGATGGACGGAGCGCTGAAACTTTTCAGACACTCACCCCGAGTCACAGATCTGGGTTGAATCCATCATCGTTCTTTAGCTCACTTCGCCACCCCAGTTCAGACACAGCTATATGCAAATCAGTCTTGACCCTGTGCCTCATGGGAACAGTCCAGCCCGAACTGCCAAGCCATGTCTTCCCTGGACCAGAAACAAGCATCCTGAGACCGGTTTCGGGCTAACAGCCCTCATCAGCCAGGCTATCTTGAATCCAGTGGCAAAGTGAGCAAGGGACCCACGTCTGGGCATACCCTGCCAACTTAAAGCAAACAAAGCAAACACAAGGAGATGATGGACGGAGGGCTGAAACTTTTCAGACACTCACCCCCAGTCACAGATCTGGGTTGAATCCATCATCATTCTTTAGCTCACTTCGCCACCCCAGTTCAGACACAGCTATATGCAAATCAGTCTTGACCCTGTGCCTCATGGGAACAGTCCAGCCCGAACTGCCAAGCCATATCTTCCCTGGACCGGAAACAAGCATCCTGGGACCTGTTTCGGGCTAACAGCCCTCATCAGCCAGGCTAGCTTGAATCCAGTGGCAAAGTGAGCAAGGGACCCACGTCTGGGCATACCCTGCCAACTTAGGGCGAACAAAGCAAACACAAGGAGATGATGGACGGAGCGCTGAAACTTTTCAGACACTCACCCCCAGTCACAGATCTGGGTTGAATCCATCATCGTTCTTTAGCTCACTTCGCCACCCCTGTTCAGACACAGCTATATGCAAATCAGTCTTGACCCTGTGCCTCATGGGAACAGTCCAGCCCGAATTGCCAAGCCATGTCTTCCCTGGACCGGAAACAAGCATCCTGGGTCCGGTCTCGGGCTAACAGCCCTCATCAGCCAGGCTAGCTTGAATCCAGTGGCAAAGTGAGCAAGGGACCCACATCTGGGCATACCCTGCCAACTTAGGGCAAACAAAGCAAACACAAGGAGATGATGGACGGAGCGCTGAAACTTTTCAGACACTCACCCCTAGTCACAGATCTGGGTTGAATCCATCATCGTTCTTTAGCTCACTTCGCCACCCCAGTTCAGACACAGCTATATGCAAATCAGTCTTGACCCTGTGCCTCATGGGAACAGTCCAGCCCGAACTGCCAAGCCATGTCTTCCCTGGACCGGAAACAAGCATCCTGGGACCGGTTTCGGGCTAACAGCCCTCATCAGCCAGGCTAGCTTGAATCCAGTGGCAAAGTGAGCAAGGGACCCACGTCTGGGCATACCCTGCCAACTTAAGGCGAACAAAGCAAACACAAGGAGATGATGGACGGAGGGCTCAAACTTTTCAGACACTCACCCCCAGTCACAGATCTGGGTTGAATCCATCATCGTTCTTTAGCTCACTTCGCCACCCCAGTTAAGACACAGATGTATGCAAATCAGTCTTGACCCTGTGCCTCATGGGAACAGTCCAGCCCAAACTGCCAAGCCATGCCTTCCCTGGACCGGAAACAAGCATCCTGGGACCTGGTTTCGGGCTAACAGCCCTCATCAGCCAGGCTAGCTTGAATCCAGTGGCAAAGTGAGCAAGGGACCCACGTCTGGGCATACCCTGCCAAGCTTAGGGCGAACAAAGCAAACACAAGGAGATGATGGACGGAGCGCTGAAACTTTTCAGACACTCACCCCCAGTCACAGATCTGGGTTGAATCCATCATCGTTCTTTAGCTCACTTCGCCACCCCAGTTCAGACACAGCTATATGCAAATCAGTCTTGACCCTGTGCCTCATGGGAACAGTCCAGCCCAAACTGCCAAGCCATGTCTTCCCTGGACTGGAAGCAAGCATCCTGGGACTGGTTTCGGGCTAACAGCCCTCATAAACCAGGCTAGCTTGAATCCAGTGGCAAAGTGAGCAAGGGACCCACGTCTGGGCATACCCTGCCAACTTAAAGCGAACAAAGCAAACACAAGGAGATGATGGAAGGAGCACTGAAAGTTTTCAGACACTCACCCCGAGTCACAGATCTGGGTTGAATCCATCATCGTTCTTTAGCTCACTTCGCCACCCCAGTTCAGACACAGCTATATGCAAATCAGTCTTGAACCTGTGCCTCATGGGAACAGTCCAGCCCGAACTGCCAAGCCATGTCTTCCCTGGACCAGAAACAACCATCCTGAGACCGGTTTCGGGCTAACAGCCCTCATCAGCCAGGCTATCTTGAATCCAGTGGCAAAGTGAGCAAGGGACCCGCGTCTGGGCATACCCTGCCAACTTCAAGCAAACAAAGCAAACACAAGGAGATGATGGACGGAGGGCTGAAACTTTTCAGACACTCACCCCCGGTCACAGATCTGGGTTGAATCCATCATCGTTCTTTAGCTCACTTCGCCACCCCAGTTCAGACACAGCTATATGCAAATCAGTCTTGACCCTGTGCCTCATGGGAACAGTCCAGCCCGAACTGCCAAGCCATATCTTCCCTGGACCGGAAACAAGCATTCTGGGACCTGTTTCGGGCTAACAGCCCTCATCAGCCAGGCTAGCTTGAATCCAGTGGCAAAGTGAGCAAGGGACCCACGTCTGGGCATACCCTGCCAACTTAAAGCAAACAAAGCAAACACAAGGAGATGATGGACGGAGGGCTGAAACTTTTCAGACACTCACCCCCAGTCACAGATCTGGGTTGAATCCATCATCATTCTTTAGCTCACTTCGCCACCCCAGTTCAGACACAGCTATATGCAAATCAGTCTTGACCCTGTGCCTCATGGGAACAGTCCAGCCCGAACTGCCAAGCCATGTCTTCCCTGGCCCGGAAACAAGCATCCTGGGTCCGGTCTCAGGCTAACAGCCCTCATCATCCAGGCTAGCTTGAATCCAGTGGCAAAGTGAGCAAGGGACCCACGTCTGGGCATACCCTGCCAACTTAGGGCGAACAAAGCAAACACAAGGAGATGATGGACGGAGCGCTGAAACTTTTCAGACACTCACCCCCAGTCACAGATCTGGGTTGAATCCATCATCGTTCTTTAGCTCACTTCACCACCACAGTTCAGACACAGCTATATGCAAATCAGTCTTGACCCTGTGCCTCATGGGAACAGTCCAGCCCGAACTGCCAAGTCATGTCTTCCCTGGACCGGAAAAAAGCATCCTGAGACCGGTTTCGGGCTAACAGCCCTCATCAGCCAGGCTATCTTGAATCCAGTGGCAAAGTGAGCAAGGGACCCACGTCTGGGCATACCCTGCCAACTTAAAGCGAACAAAGCAAACACAAGGAGATGATGGACGGAGGGCTCAAACTTTTCAGACACTCACCACCAGTCACAGATCTGGGTTGAATCCATCATCGTTCTTTAGCTCACTTCGCCACCCCAGTTCAGACACAGCTATATGCAAATCAGTCTTGACCCTGTGCCTCATGGGAACAGTCCAGCCCGAACTGCCAAGCCATGCCTTCCCTGGACCGGAAACAAGCATCCTGGGACCTGGTTTCGGGCTAACAGCCCTCATCAGCCAGGCTAGCTTGAATCCAGTGGCAAAGTGAGCAAGGGACCCACGTCTGGGCATACCCTGCCAAGCTTAGGGCGAACAAAGCAAACACAAGGAGATGATGGACGGAGCGCTGAAACTTTTCAGACACTCACCCCCACTCACAGATCTGGGTTGAATCCATCATCGTTCTTTAGCTCACTTCGACCCCCCAGTTCAGACACAGCTATATGCAAATCAGTCTTGACCCTGTGCCTCATGGGAACAGTCCAGCCCGAACTGCCAAGCCATGTCTTCCCTGGACCGGAAGCAAGCATTCTGGGACTGGTTTCAGGCTAACAGCCCTCATAAACCAGGCTAGCTTGAATCCAGTGGCAAAGTGAGCAAGGGACCCACGTCTGGGCATACCCTGCCAACTTAGAGCGAACAAAGCAAACACAAGGAGATGATGGACGGAGCGCTGAAAGCTTTTCAGACACTCACCCCCAGTCACAGATCTGGGTTGAATCCATCATCGTTCTTTAGCTCACTTCGCCACCCCAGTTCAGACACAGCTATATGCAAATCAGTCTTGACCCTGTGCCTCATGGGAACAGTCCAGCCCGAACTGCCAAGCCATGTCTTCCCTGGACCAGAAACAACCATCCTGAGACCGGTTTCGGGCTAACAGCCCTCATCAGCCAGGCTATCTTGAATCCAGTGGCAAAGTGAGCAAGGGACCCGCGTCTGGGCATACCCTGCCAACTTCAAGCAAACAAAGCAAACACAAGGAGATGATGGACGGAGGGCTGAAACTTTTCAGACACTCACCCCCAGTCACAGATCTGGGTTGAATCCATCATCGTTCTTTAGCTCACTTCGCCACCCCAGTTCAGACACAGCTATATGCAAATCAGTCTTGACCCTGTGCCTCATGGGAACAGTCCAGCCCGAACTGCCAAGCCATATCTTCCCTGGACCGGAAACAAGCATCCTGGGACCTGTTTCGGGCTAACAGCCCTCATCAGCCAGGCTAGCTTGAATCCAGTGGCAAAGTGAGCAAGGGACCCACGTCTGGGCATACCCTGCCAACTTAAAGCGAACAAAGCAAACACAAGGAGATGATGGACGGAGCGCTGAAACTTTTCAGACACTCACCCCCAGTCACAGATCTGGGTTGAATCCATCATCATTCTTTAGCTCACTTCGCCACCCCAGTTCAGACACAGCTATATGCAAATCAGTCTTGACCCTGTGCCTCATGGGAACAGTCCAGCCCGAACTGCCAAGCCATGTCTTCCCTGGACCGGAAACAAGCATCCTGGGACCTGTTTCGGGCTAACAGCCCTCATCAGCCAGGCTAGCTTGAATCCAGTGGCAAAGTGAGCAAGGGACCCACGTCTGGGCATACCCTGCCAACTTAGGGCGAACAAAGCAAACACAAGGAGATGATGGACGGAGCGCTGAAACTTTTCAGACACTCACCCCCAGTCACAGATCTGGGTTTAATCCATCATCGTTCTTTAGCTCACTTCGCCACCCCAGTTCAGACACAGCTATATGCAAATCAGTCTTGACCATGTGCCTCATGGGAAGAGTCCAGCCCGAATTGCCAAGCCATGTCTTCCCTGGCCCGGAAACACGCATCCTGGGTCCGGTCTCGGGCTAACAGCCCTCATCAGCCAGGCTAGCTTGAATCCAGTGGCAAAGTGAGCAAGGGACCCACGTCTGGGCATACCCTGCCAACTTAGGGCGAACAAAGCAAACACAAGGAGATGATGGACGGAGCGCTGAAACTTTTCAGACACTCACCCCCAGTCACAGATCTGGGTTGAATCCATCATCGTTCTTTAGCTCACTTCGACACCCCAGTTCAGACACAGCTATATGCAAATCAGTCTTGACCCTGTGCCTCATGGGAACAGTCCAGCCCGAACTGCCAAGCCATGTCTTCCCTGGACCGGAAACAAGCATCCTGGGACCGGTTTCGGGCTAACAGCCCTCATCAGCCAGGCTATCTTGAATCCAGTGGCAAAGTGAGCAAGGGACCCACGTCTGGGCATACCCTGCCAACTTAAAGCGAACAAAGCAAACACAAGGAGATGATGGACGGAGGGCTCAAACTTTTCAGACACTCACCACCAGTCACAGATGTGGGTTGAATCCATCATCGTTCTTTAGCTCACTTCGCCACCCCAGTTCAGACACAGCTGTATGCAAATCAGTCTTGACCCTGTGCCTCATGGGAACAGTCCAGCCCGAACTGCCAAGCCATGCCTTCCCTGGACCGGAAACAAGCATCCTGGGACCTGGTTTCGGGCTAACAGCCCTCATCAGCCAGGCTAGCTTGAATCCAGTGGCAAAGTGAGCAAGGGACCCACGTCTGGGCATACCCTGCCAAGCTAGGGCGAACAAAGCAAACACAAGGAGATGATGGACGGAGCGCTGAAACTTTTCAGACACTCACCCCCACTCACAGATCTGGGTTGAATCCATCATCGTTCTTTAGCTCACTTCGACCCCCCAGTTCAGACACAGCTATACGCAAATCAGTCTTGACCCTGTGCCTCATGGGAACAGTCCAGCCCAAACTGCCAAACCATGTCTTCCCTGGACCGGAAGCAAGCATTCTGGGACTGGTTTCGGGCTAACAGCCCTCATAAACCAGGCTAGCTTGAATCCAGTGGCAAAGTGAGCAAGGGACCCACGTCTGGGCATACCCTGCCAACTTAAAGCGAACAAAGCAAACACAAGGAGATGATGGAAGGAGCACTGAAAGTTTTCAGACACTCACCCCGAGTCACAGATCTGGGTTGAATCCATCATCGTTCTTTAGCTCACTTCGCCACCCCAGTTCAGACACAGCTATATGCAAATCAGTCTTGACCCTGTGCCTCATGGGAACAGTCCAGCCCGAACTGCCAAGCCATGTCTTCCCTGGACCGGAAACAAGCATCCTGGGACCGGTTTCGGGCTAACAGCCCTCATCAGCCAGGCTATCTTGAATCCAGTGGCAAAGTGAGCAAGGGACCCACGTCTGGGCATACCCTGCCAACTTCAAGCGAACAAAGCAAACACAAGGAGATGATGGACGGAGGGCTGAAACTTTTCAGACACTCACCCCCGGTCACAGATCTGGGTTGAATCCATCATCGTTCTTTAGCTCACTTCGCCACCCCAGTTCAGACACAGCTATATGCAAATCAGTCTTGACCCTGTGCCTCATGGGAACAGTCCAGCCCGAACTGCCAAGCCATATCTTCCCTGGACCGGAAACAAGCATCCTGGGACCTGTTTCGGGCTAACAGCCCTCATCAGCCAGGCTAGCTTGAATCCAGTGGCAAAGTGAGCAAGGGACCCACGTCTGGGCATACCCTGCCAACTTAGGGCGAACAAAGCAAACACAAGGAGATGATGGACGGAGCGCTGAAACTTTTCAGACACTCACCCCTAGTCACAGATCTGGGTTGAATCCATCATCGTTCTTTAGCTCACTTCGCCACCTTAGTTCAGACACAGCTATATGCAAATCTGTCTTGACCCTGTGCCTCATGGGAACAGTCCAGCCCGAACTGCCAAGCCATGTCTTCCCTGGACCGGAAACAAGCATCCTGGGACCGGTCTCGGGCTAACAGCCCTCATCAGCCAGGCTAGCTTGAATCCAGTGGCAAAGTGAGCAAGGGACCGCACATCTGGGCATACCCTGCCAACTTAGAGCAAACAAAGCAAACACAAAGAGATGATGGACGGAGCGCTGAAACTTTTCAGACACTCACACTCACCCCCAGTCACAGATCTGGGTTGAATCCATCATCGTTCTTTAGCTCACTTCGACACCCCAGTTCAGACACAGCTATATGCAAATCAGTCTTGACCCTGTGCCTCATGGGAACAGTCCAGCCCGAACTGCCAAGCCATGTCTTCCCTGGACCGGAAGCAAGCATCCTGGGACTGGTTTCAGGCTAACAGCCCTCATAAACCAGGCTAGCTTGAATCCAGTGGCAAAGTGAGCAAGGGACCCACGTCTGGGCATACCCTGCCAACTTAGGGCGAACAAAGCAAACACAAGGAGATGATGGACGGAGCGCTGAAACTTTTCAGACACTCACCCCCAGTCACAGATCTGGGTTGAATCCATCATCGTTCTTTAGCTCACTTCGACACCCCAGTTCAGACACAGCTATATGCAAATCAGTCTTGACCCTGTGCCTCATGGGAACAGTCCAGCCCGAACTGCCAAGCCATGTCTTCCCTGGACCGGAAACAAGCATCCTGAGCCGGTTTCGGGCTAACAGCACTCATCAGCCAGGCTATCTTGAATCCAGTGGCAAAGTGAGCAAGGGACCTACGTCTGGGTATACCCTGCCAATTTAAAGCGAACAAAGCAAACACAAGGAGATGATGGACGGAGGGCTGAAACTTTTCAGACACTCACCCCAAGTCACAGATCTGGGTTGAATCCATCATCATTCTTTAGCTCACTTCGCCACCCCAGTTCAGACACAGCTATATGCAAATCAGTCTAGACCCTGTGCCTCATGGGAACAGTCCAGCCCGAACTGCCAAGCCATGTCTTCCCTGGACCGGAAACAAGCATCCTGGGACCGGTCTTGGGCTAACAGCCCTCATCAGCCAGGCTAGCTTGAATCCAGTGGCAAAGTGAGCAAGGGACCCACGTCTGGGCATACCCTGCCAACTTAGGGCGAGCAAAGCAAACACAAGGAGATGATGGACGGAGCGCTGAAACCTTTCAGACACTCACCCCCAGTCACAGATCTGGGTTGAATCCGTCATCGTTCTTTAGCTCACTTCGCCACCCCAGTTCAGACACAGCTAAATGGAAATCAGTCTAGACCCTGTGCCTCATGGGAACAGTCCAGCCCGAATTGCCAAGCCATGTCTTCCCTGGACCGGAAACAAGCATCCTGGGTCCGGTCTCGGGCTAACAGCCCTCATCAGCCAGGCTAGCTTGAATCCAGTGGCAAAGTGAGCAAGGGACCCACATCTGGGCATACCCTGCCAACTTAGGGCAAACAAAGCAAACACAAGGAGATGATGGACGGAGCGCTGAAACTTTTCAGACACTCACCCCCAGTCACAGATCTGGGTTGAATCCATCATCGTTCTTTAGCTCACTTCGCCACCTCAGTTCAGACACAGCTATATGCAAATCAGTCTTGACCCTGTGCCTCAAGGGAACAGTCCAGCCCGAACTGCCAAGCCATGTCTTCCCTGGACCGGAAACAAGCATCCTGGGGCCGTTCTCAGGCTAACAGCCCTCATCAGCCAGGCTAGCTTGAATCCAGTGGCAAAGTGAGCAAGGGACCCACATCTGGGCATACACTGCCAACTTAGGGCGAACAAAGCAAACACAAGGAGATGATGGACGGAGCACTGAAACTTTTCAGACACTCACCCCCAGTCACAGATGTGGGTTGAATCCATCATCGTTCTTTAGCTCACTTCGCCACCCCAGTTCAGACACAGCTGTATGCAAATCAGTCTTGACCCTGTGCCTCATGGGAACAGTCCAGCCCGAACTGCCAAGCCATGCCTTCCCTGGACCGGAAACAAGCATCCTGGGACCTGTTTCGGTCTAACAGCCCTCATCAGCCAGGCTAGCTTGAATCCAGTGGCAAAGTGAGCAAGGGACCCACGTCTGGGCATACCCTGCCAACTTAGGGCGAACAAAGCAAACACAAGGAGATGATGGACGGAGCGCTGAAACTTTTCAGACACTCACCCCTAGTCACAGATCTGGGTTGAATCCATCATCGTTCTTTAGCTCACTTCGCCAGCCCAGTTCAGACACAGCTATAAGCAAATCTGTCTTGACCCTGTGCCTCATGGGAACAGTCCAGCCCGAACTGCCAAGCCATGTCTTCCCTGGACCGGAAACAAGCATCCTGAGACCAGTTTCGGGCTAACAGCCCTCATCAGCCAGGCTATCTTGAATCCAGTGGCAAAGTGAGCAAGAGACCCATGTCTGGGCATACCCTGCCAACTTAGGGCAAACAAAGCAAACACAAGGAGATGATGGACGGAGCGCTTAAACTTTTCAGACACTCACCCCCAGTCACAGATCTGGGTTGAATCCATCATCGTTCTTTAGCTCACTTCGACACCCCAGTTCAGACACAGCTATATGCAAATCAGTCTTGACCCTGTGCCTCATGGGAACTGTCCAGCCCGAACTGCCAAGCCATGTCTTCCCTGGACCGGAAACAAGCATCCTGGGACTGGTTTCGGGCTAACAGCCCTCATAAACCAGGCTAGCTTGAATCCAGTGGCAAAGTGAGCAAGGGACCCACGTCTGGGCATACCCTGCCAACTTAAGGCGAACAAAGCAAACGCAAGGAGATGATGGACGAAGCGCTGAAACTTTTCAGACACTCACCCCCAGTCACAGATCTGGGTTGAATCCATCATCGTTCTTTAGCTCACTTCGCCACCCCAGTTCAGACACAGCTATATGCAAATCAGTCTTGACCCTGTGCCTCATGGGAACAGTCCAGCCCGAACTACCAAGCCATGTCTTCCCTGGACCGGAAACAAGCATCCTGGGACCGGTTTCGGGCTAACAGCCCTCATCAGCTAGGCTAGCTTGAATCCAGTGGCAAAGGGAGCAAGGGACCCATGTCTGGGCATACCCTGCCAACTTAAGGCGAACAAAGCAAACACAAGGAGATGATGGACGGAGCGCTGAAACTTTTCAGACACTCACCCCCAGTCACAGATCTGAGTTGAATCCATCATCGTTCTTTAGCTCACTTCGCCACCCCAGTTCAGACACAGCTATATGCAAATCAGTCTTGACCCTGTGCCTCATGGGAACAGTCCAGCCGGAACTACCAAGCCATGTCTTCCCCGGACCGGAAACAAGCATGCTGAGACCGGTTTCGGGCTAACAGCCCTCATCAGCCAGGCTAGCTTGAATCCAGTGGCAAAGTGAGCAAAGGACCCACGTCTGGGCATACCCTGCCAACTTAAAGCGAACAAAGAAAACACAAGGAGATGATGGACGGAGGGCTGAACCATTTAAGACACTCACCCCCTGTCACGGATCTGGGTTGAATCCATCATCATTCTTTAGCTCACTTCGCCACCCCAGTTCAGACACAGCTATATGCAAATCAGTCTTGACCCTGTGCCTAATGGGAACAGTCCAGCCCGAACTGCCAAGCCATATCTTCCCTGGACCGGAAACAAGCATCCTGGGACCGGTTTCAGGCTAACAGCCCTCATCAGCCAGGCTAGCTTGAAGGCAGTGGCAAAGTGAGCAAGGGACCCACGTCTGGGCATACCCTGCCAACTCAGGGCGAACAAAGCAAACACAAGGCGATGATGGACGGAGCGCTGAAACTTTCCTGACACTCACCCCCAGTCACAGATCTGGGTTGAATCCATCATCGTTCTTTAGCTCACTTCGCCACCCCAGTTAAGACACAGATGTATGCAAATCAGTCTTGACCCTGTGCCTCATGGGAACAGTCCAGCCCGAACTGCCAAGCCATGTCTTCCCTGGACCGGAAACAAGCATCCTGGGACCGGTTTCGGGCTAACAGCCCTCATCAGCCAGGCTAGCTTGAATCCAGTGGCAAAGTGAGCAAGGGACCCACATCTGGGCATACCCTGCCAACTTAGGGCGAACAAAGCAAACACAAGGAGATGATGGACGGAGCGCTGAAACTTTTCAGACACTCACCCCCAGTCACAGATCTGGGTTGAATCCATCATCGTTCTTTAGCTCACTTCGCCACCTCAGTTCAGACACAGCTATATGCAAATCAGTCTTGACCCTGTGCCTCATGGGAACAGTCCAGCCCGAACTGCCAAGCCATGTCTTCCCTGGACCGGAAACAAGCATCCTGGGACCTGTTCTCAGGCTAACAGCCCTCATCAGCCAGGCTAGCTTGAATCCAGTGGCAAAGTGAGCAAGGGACCCACATCTGGGCATACCCTGCCAACTTAGGGCGAACAAAGCAAACACAAGGAGATGATGGACGGAGCACTGAAACTTTTCAGACACTCACCCCCAGTCACAGATCTGGGTTGAATCCATCATCGTTCTTTAGCTCACTTCGCCACCCCAGTTCAGACACAGCTGTATGCAAATCAGTCTTGACCCTGTGCCTCATGGGAACAGTCCAGCCCGAACTGCCAAGCCATGCCTTCCCTGGACCGGAAACAAGCATCCTGGGACCTGGTCTCGGTCTAACAGCCCTCATCAGCCAGGCTAGCTTGAATCCAGTGGCAAAGTGAGCAAGGGACCCACGTCTGGGCATACCCTGCCAACTTAGGGCGAACAAAGCAAACACAAGGAGATGATGGACGGAGCGCTGAAACTTTTCAGACACTCACCCCCAGTCACAGATCTGGGTTGAATCCATCATCGTTCTTTAGCTCACTTCGCCACCCCAGTTCAGACACAGCTATATGCAAATCTGTCTTGACCCTGTGCCTCATGGGAACAGTCCAGCCCGAACTGCCAAGCCATGTCTTCCCTGGACCGGAAACAAGCATCCTGGGACCGGTTTCGGGCTAACAGCCCTCATCAGCCAGGCTATCTTGAATCCAGTGGCAAAGTGAGCAAGGGACCCACGTCTGGGCATACCCTGCCAACTTAGGGCAAACAAAGCAAACACAAGGAGATGATGGACGGAGCGCTTAAACTTTTCAGACACTCACCCCCAGTCACAGATCTGGGTTGAATCCATCATCGTTCTTTAGCTCACTTCGACACCCCAGTTCAGACACAGCTATATGCAAATCAGTCTTGACCCTGTGCCTCATGGGAACAGTCCAGCCCGAACTGCCAAGCCATGTCTTCCCTGGACCGGAAACAAGCATCCTGGGACCGGTTTGGGGCTAACAGCCCTCATCAGCTAGGCTAGCTTAAATCCAGTGGCAAAGTGAGCAAGGGACCCACGTCTGTGCATACCCTGCCAACTTAGGGCGAACAAAGCAAGCACAAGGAAATGATGGACAGAGCGCTGAAACTTTTCAGACACTCACCCCCAGTCACAGATCTGGGTTGAATCCATCATCATGCTTTAGCTCACTTCGCCACCCCAGTTCAGACACAGCTATATGCAAATCAGTCTTGACCCTGTGCCTCATGGGAACAGTCCAGCCCGAACTGCCAAGCCATATCTTCCCTGGACCGGAAACAAGCATCCTGGGACCGGTTTCGGGCTAACAGCCCTCATCAGCCAGGCTAGCTTGAATCCAGTGGCAAAGTGAGCAAGGGACCCACGTCTGGGCATACCCTGCCAACTTAGGGCGAACAAAGCAAACACAAGGAGATGATGGACGGAGCGCTGAAACTTTTCAGACACTCACCCCCAGTCACAGATCTGGGTTGAATCCATCATCGTTCTTTAGCTCACTTCGCCACCCCAGTTCAGACACAGCTATATGCAAATCAGTCTTGACCCTGTGCCTCATGGGAACAGTCCAGCCCGAACTGCCAAGCCATGTCTTCCCTGGACCGGAAACAAGCATCCTGGGACCGGTTTCGGGCTAACAGCCCTCATCAGCCAGGCTAGCTTGAATCCAGTGGCAAAGTGAGCAAGGGACCCACGTCTGGGCATACCCTGCCAACTTAAAGCGAACAAAGCAAACACAAGGAGATGATGGACGGAGCGCTGAAACTTTTCAGACACTCACCCCCAGTCACAGATCTGGGTTGAATCCATCATCGTTCTTTAGCTCACTTCGCCACCCCAGTTCAGACACAGCTATATGCAAATCAGTCTTGACCCTGTGCCTCATGGGAACAGTCCAGCCCGAACTGCCAAGCCATGTCTTCCCTGGACCAGAAACAAGCATCCTGGGACCGGTTTCGGGCTAACAGCCCTCATCAGCCAGGCTAGCTTGAATCCAGTGGAAAAGTGAGCAAGGGACCCACGTCTGGGCATACCCTGCCAACTTAGAGCAAACAAAGCTAACACAAGGAGATGATGGACGGAGCGCTGAAACTTTTCAGACACTCACCCCCAGTCACAGATCTGGGTTGAATCCATCATCGTTCTTTAGCTCACTTCGCCACCCCAGTTCAGACACAGCTATATGCAAATCAGTCTTGACCCTGTGCCTCATGGGAACAGTCCAGCCCGAACTGCCAAGCCATGTCTTCCCTGGACCGGAAACAAGCATCCTGGGACCTGTTTCGGGCTAACAGCCCTCATCAGCCAGGCTAGCTTGAATCCAGTGGCAAAGTGAGCAAGGGACCCACGTCTGGGCATACCCTGCCAACTTAGGGCGAACAAAGCAAACACAAGGAGATGATGGACGGAGCGCTGAAACTTTTCAGACACTCACCCCCAGTCACAGATCTGGGTTGAATCCATCATCGTTCTTTAGCTCACTTCGCCACCCCAGTTCAGACACAGCTATATGCAAATCAGTCTTGACCCTGTGCCTCATGGGAACAGTCCAGCCCGAACTGCCAAGCCATGTCTTCCCTGGACCGGAAACAAGCATCCTGGGACCGGTCTCAGGCTAACAGCCCTCATCAGCCAGGCTAGCTTGAATCCAGTGGCAAAGTGAGCAAGGGACCCACGTCTGGGCATACCCTGCCAACTTAGGGCGAACAAAGCAAACACAAGGAGATGATGGACGGAGCGCTGAAACTTTTCAGACACTCACCCCCAGTCACAGATCTGGGTTGAATCCATCATCGTTCTTTAGCTCACTTCGACACCCCAGTTCAGACACAGCTATATGCAAATCAGTCTTGACCCTGTGCCTCATGGGAACAGTCCAGCCCGAACTGCCAAGCCATGTCTTCCCTGGACCGGAAACAAGCATCCTGAGACCGGTTTCGGGCTAACAGCCCTCATCAGCCAGGCTAGCTTGAATCCAGTGGCAAAGTGAGCAAGGGACCCACGTCTGGGCATACCCTGCCAACTTAGGGCGAACAAAGCAAACACAAGGAGATGATGGACGGAGCGCTGAAACTTTTCAGACACTCACCCCTAGTCACAGATCTGGGTTGAATCCATCATCGTTCTTTAGCTCACTTCGCCACCCCAGTTCAGACACAGCTATATGCAAATCTGTCTTGACCCTGTGCCTCATGGGAACAGTCCAGCCCGAACTGCCAAGCCATGTCTTCCCTGGACCGGAAACAAGCATCCTGAGACCGGTTTCGGGCTAACAGCCCTCATCAGCCAGGCTATCTTGAATCCAGTGGCAAAGTGAGCAAGGGACCCACGTCTGGGCATACCCTGCCAACTTAGGGCGAACAAAGCAAACACAAGGAGATGATGGACGGAGCGCTGAAACTTTTCAGACACTCACCCCCAGTCACAGATCTGGGTTGAATCCATCATCGTTCTTTAGCTCACTTCGCCACCCCAGTTCAGACACAGCTATATGCAAATCAGTCTTGACCCTGTGCCTCATGGGAACAGTCCAGCCCGAACTGCCAAGCCATGTCTTCCCTGGACCGGAAACAAGCATCCTGGGACCGGTTTCGGGCTAACAGCCCTCATCAGCCAGGCTAGCTTGAATCCAGTGGCAAAGTGAGCAAGGGACCCACGTCTGGGCATACCCTGCCAACTTAGGGCGAACAAAGCAAACACAAGGAGATGATGGACGGAGCGCTGAAACTTTTCAGACACTCACCCCCAGTCACAGATCTGGGTTGAATCCATCATCGTTCTTTAGCTCACTTCGCCACCCCAGTTCAGACACAGCTATATGCAAATCAGTCTTGACCCTGTGCCTCATGGGAACAGTCCAGCCCGAACTGCCAAGCCATATCTTCCCTGGACCGGAAACAAGCATCCTGAGACCGGTTTCGGGGTAACAGCCCTCATCAGCCAGGCTAGCTTGAATCCAGTGGCAAAGTGAGCAAGGGACCCACGTCTGGGCATACCCTGCCAACTTAAAGCGAACAAAGCAAACACAAGGAGATGATGGACGGAGGGCTCAAACTTTTCAGACACTCACCACCAGTCACAGATCTGGGTTGAATCCATCATCGTTCTTTAGCTCACTTCGCCACCCCAGTTCAGACACAGCTGTATGCAAATCAGTCTTGACCCTGTGCCTCATGGGAACAGTCCAGCCCAAACTGCCAAGCCATGCCTTCCCTGGACCGGAAACAAGCATCCTGGGACCTGTTTCGGGCTAACAGCCCTCATCAGCCAGGCTAGCTTGAATCCAGTGGCAAAGTGAGCAAGGGACCCACGTCTGGGCATACCCTGCCAAGCTAGGGCGAACAAAGCAAACACAAGGAGATGATGGACGGAGCGCTGAAACTTTTCAGACACTCACCCCCACTCACAGATCTGGGTTGAATCCATCATCGTTCTTTAGCTCACTTCGCCACCCCAGTTCAGACACAGCTATATGCAAATCAGTCTTGACCCTGTGCCTCATGGGAACAGTCCAGCCCGAACTGCCAAGCCATGTCTTCCCTGGACCGGAAACAAGCATCCTGGGACTGGTTTCGGGATAACAGCCCTCATCAGCCAGTCTAGCTTGAATCCAGTGGCAAAGTGAGCAAGGGACCTACGTCTGGGCATACCCTGCCAACTTAGGGCAAACAAAGCAAACACAAGGAGATGATGGACGGAGCACTTAAACTTTTCAGACACTCACCCCCAGTCACAGATCTGGGTTGAATCCATCATCGTTCTTTAGCTCACTTCGACACCCCAGTTCAGACACAGCTATATGCAAATCAGTCTTGACCCTGTGCCTCATGGGAACAATCCAGCCCGAACTGCCAAGCCATGTCTTCCCTGGACCGGAAGCAAGCATCCTGGGACTGGTTTCAGGCTAACAGCCCTCATAAACCAGGCTATCTTGAATCCAGTGGCAAAGTGAGCAAGGGACCCACGTCTGGGCATACCCTGCCAACTTAAAGCGAACAAAGCAAACACAAGGAGATGATGGACGGAGGGCTGAACCATTTAAGACACTCACCCCCTGTCACGGATCTGGGTTGAATCCATCATCGTTCTTTAGCTCACTTCGCCACCCCAGTTCAGACACAGCTATATGCAAATCAGTCTTGACCCTGTGCCTCATGGGAACAGTCCAGCCCGAACTGCCAAGCCATGTCTTCCCTGGACCAGAAACAAGCATCCTGGGACCGGTTTCGGGCTAACAGCCCTCATCAGCCAGGCTATCTTGAATCCAGTGGCAAAGTGAGCAAGGGACCCACGTCTGGGCATACCCTGCCAACTTCAGAGCGAACAAAGCAAACACAAGGAGATGATGGACGGAGGGCTGAAACTTTTCAGACACTCACCCCCAGTCACAGATCTGGGTTGAATCCATCATCGTTCTTTAGCTCACTTCGCCACCTTAGTTCAGACACAGCTATATGCAAATCTGTCTTGACCCTGTGCCTCATGGGAACAGTCCAGCCCGAACTGCCAAGCCATGTCTTCCCTGGACCGGAAACAAGCATCCTGGGACCGGTCTCGGGCTAACAGCCCTCATCAGCCAGGCTAGCTTGAATCCAGTGGCAAAGTGAGCAAGGGTCGCACATCTGGGCATACCCTGCGAACTTAGAGCAAACAAAGCAAACACAAAGAGATGATGGACGGAGCGCTGAAACTTTTCAGACACTCACACTCACCCCCAGTCACAGATCTGGGTTGAATCCATCATCGTTCTTTAGCTCACTTCGACACCCCAGTTCAGACACAGCTATATGCAAATCAGTCTTGACCCTGTGCCTCATGGGAACAGTCCAGCCCGAACTGCCAAGCCATGTCTTCCCTGGACCGGAAACAAGCATCCTGGGACTGGTTTCGGGCTAACAGCCCTCATCAGCCAGGCTAGCTTGAATCCAGTGGCAAAGTGAGCAAGGGACCCACGTCTGGGCATACCCTGCCAACTTAGGGCGAACAAAGCAAACACAAGGAGATGATGGACGGAGCGCTGAAACTTTTCAGACACTCACCCCCAGTCACAGATCTGGGTTGAATCCATCATCGTTCTTTAGCTCACTTCGCCACCCCAGTTCAGACACAGCTATATGCAAATCAGTCTTGACCCTGTGCCTCATGGGAACAGTCCAGCCCGAACTGCCAAGCCATGTCTTCCCTGGACCGGAAACAAGCATCCTGGGACCGGTTTCGGGCTAACAGCCCTCATCAGCCAGGCTAGCTTGAATCCAGTGGCAAAGTGAGCAAGGGACCCACGTCTGGGCATACCCTGCCAACTTAGAGCGAACAAAGCAAACACAAGGAGATGATGGACGGAGCGCTGAAACTTTTCAGACACTCACCCCAAGTCACAGATCTGGGTTGAATCCATCATCGTTCTTTAGCTCACTTCGCCACCCCAGTTCAGACACAGCTATATGCAAATCAGTCTTGACCCTGTGCCTCATGGGAACAGTCCAGCCCGAACTGCCAAGCCATGTCTTCCCTGGACCGGAAACAAGCATCCTGGGACCGGTTTCGGGCTAACAGCCCTCATCAGCCAGGCTAGCTTGAATCCAGTGGCAAAGTGAGCAAGGTACCCACGTCTGGGCATACCCTGCCGACTTAGGGCGAACAAAGCAAACACAAGGAGATGATGGACGGAGCGCTGAAACCTTTCAGACACTCACCCCCAGTCACAGATCTGGGTTGAATCCATCATCGTTCTTTAGCTCACTTCGCCACCCCAGTTCAGACACAGCTATATGCAAATCAGTCTTGACCCTGTGCCTCATGGGAACAGTCCAGCCCGAACTGCCAAGCCATGTCTTCCCTGGACCGGAAACAAGCATCCTGGGACCGGTTTCGGGCTAACAGCCCTCATCAGCCAGGCTAGCTTGAATCCAGTGGCAAAGTGAGCAAGGGACCCACGTCTGGGCATACCCTGCCAACTTAGGGCGAACAAAGCAAACACAAGGAGATGATGGACGGAGGGCTGAACCATTTAAGACACTCACCCCCTGTCACGGATCTGGGTTGAATCCATCATCGTTCTTTAGCTCACTTCGCCACCCCAGTTCAGACACAGCTATATGCAAATCAGTCTTGACCATGTGCCTCATGGGCACAGTCCAGCCCGAACTGCCAAGCCATGTCTTCCCTGGACCGGAAACAAGCATCCTGGGACTGGTTTCGGGCTAACAGCCCTCATAAACCAGGCTAGCTTGAATCCAGTGGCAAAGTGAGCAAGGGACCCACGCCTGGGCATACCCTGCCAACTTAGGGCGAACAAAGCAAACACAAGGAGATGATGGACAGAGCGCTGAAACTTTTCAGACACTCACCCCCAGTCCCAGATCTGTGTTGAATCCATCATCATTCTTTAGCTCACTTCGCCACCCAAGTTCAGACACAGCTATATGCAAATCAGTCTTGACCCTGTGCCTCATGGGAACAGTCCAGCCCGAACTGCCAAGCCATGTCTTCCCTGGACCAGAAACAAGCATCCTGGGACCGGTTTCGGGCTAACAGCCCTCATCAGCCAGGCTAGCTTGAATCCAGTGGCAAAGTGAGGCAAGGGACCCACATCTGGGCATACCCTGCCAACTTAGGGCGAACAAAGCAAACACAAGGAGATGATGGACGGAGCGCTGAAACTTTTCAGACACTCACCCCCAGTCACAGATCTGGGTTGAATCCATCATCGTTCTTTAGCTCACTTCGCCACCCCAGTTCAGACACAGCTATATGCAAATCAGTCTTGACCCTGTGCCTCATGGGAACAGTCCAGCCCGAACTGCCAAGCCATGTCTTCCCTGGACCGGAAACAAGCATCCTGGGACCGGTTCTCAGGCTAACAGCCCTCATCAGCTAGGCTAGCTTAAATTCAGTGGCAAAGTGAGCAAGGGACCCACGTCTGGGCATACCCTGCCAACTCAGGGCGAACAAAGCAAACACAAGGCGATGATGGACGGAGCGCTGAAACTTTCCTGACACTCACCCCCAGTCACAGATCTGGGTTGAATCCATCATCGTTCTTTAGCTCACTTCGCCACCCCAGTTAAGACACAGATGTATGCAAATCAGTCTTGACCCTGTGCCTCATGGGAACAGTCCAGCCCAAACTGCCAAGCCATGCCTTCCCTGGACCGGAAACAAGCATCCTGGGACCTGTTTCGGGCTAACAGCCCTCATCAGCCAGGCTAGCTTGAATCCAGTGGCAAAGTGAGCAAGGGACCCACATCTGGGCATACCCTGCGAACTTAGAGCAAACAAAGCAAACAGAAAGAGATGATGGACGGAGCGCTGAAACTTTTCAGACACTCACCCCTAGTCACAGATCTGGGTTGAATTCAGCATCGTTCTTTAGCTCACTTCGCCACCCCAGTTCAGACACAGCTATATGCAAATCTGTCTTGACCCTGTGCCTCATGGGAACAGTCCATCCCCAACTGCCAAGCCATGTCTTCCCTGGACCGGAAACAAGCATCCTGGGACCGGTTTCGGGCTAACAGCCCTCATCAGCCAGGCTAGCTTGAATCCAGTGGCAAAGTGAGCAAGGGACCCACGTCTGGGCATACCCTGCCAACTTAGGGCAAACAAAGCAAACACAAGGAGATGATGGACGGAGCGCTTAAACTTTTCAGACACTCACCCCCAGTCACAGATCTGGGTTGAATCCATCATCGTTCTTTAGCTCACTTCGACACCCCAGTTCAGACACAGCTATATGCAAATCAGTCTTGACCCTGTGCCTCATGGGAACAGTCCAGCCCGAACTGCCAAGCCATGTCTTCCCTGGACCGGAAACAAGCATCCTGGGACTGGTTTCGGGCTAACAGCCCTCATAAACCAGGCTAGCTTGAATCCAGTGGCAAAGTGAGCAAGGGACCCACGTCTGGGCATACCCTGCCAACTTAAGGCGAACAAAGCAAACACAAGGAGATGATGGACGGAGCGCTGAAACTTTTCAGACACTCACCCCCAGTCACAGATCTGGGTTGAATCCATCATCGTTCTTTAGCTCACTTCGCCACCCCAGTTCAGACACAGCTATATGCAAATCAGTCTTGACCCTGTGCCTCATGGGAACAGTCCAGCCCGAACTGCCAAGCCATGTCTTCCCTGGACCGGAAACAAGCATCCTGGGACTGGTTTCGGGCTAACAGCCCTCATCAGCCAGGCTAGCTTGAATCCAGTGGCAAAGTGAGCAAGGGACCCACGTCTGGGCATACCCTGCCAACTTAAGGCGAACAAAGCAAACACAAGGAGATGATCGACGGAGCGCTGAAACTTTTCAGACACTCACCCCCAGTCACAGATCTGAGTTGAATCCATCATCGTTCTTTAGCTCACTTCGCCACCCCAGTTCAGACACAGCTATATGCAAATCAGTCTTGACCCTGTGCCTCATGGGAACAGTCCAGCCCGAACTGCCAAGCCATGTCTTCCCTGGACCGGAAACAAGCATCCTGGGACCGGTCTCGGGCTAACAGCCCTCATCAGCCAGGCTAGCTTGAATCCAGTGGCAAAGTGAGCAAGGGACCCACGTCTGGGCATACCCTGCCAACTTAAAGCGAACAAAGCAAACACAAGGAGATGATGGACGGAGGGCTGAACCATTTAAGACACTCACCCCCTGTCACGGATCTGGGTTGAATCCATCATCGTTCTTTAGCTCACTTCGCCACCCCAGTTCAGACACAGCTATATGCAAATCAGTCTTGACCCTGTGCCTCATGGGAACAGTCCAGCCCGAACTGCCAAGCCATGTCTTCCCTGGACCGGAAACAAGCATCCTGAGACCGGTTTCGGGCTAACAGCCCTCATCAGCCAGGCTATCTTGAATCCAGTGGCAAAGTGAGCAAGGGACCCACGTCTGGGCATACCCTGCCAACTTAAAGCGAACAAAGCAAACACAAGGAGATGATGGACGGAGGGCTGAAACTTTTCAGACACTCACCCCCAGTCACAGATCTGGGTTGAATCCATCATCGTTCTTTAGCTCACTTCGCCACCCCAGTTCAGACACAGCTATATGCAAATCAGTCTTGACCATGTGCCTCATGGGCACAGTCCAGCCCGAACTGCCAAGCCATGTCTTCCCTGGACCGGAAACAAGCATCCTGGGACCGGTTTCAGGCTAACAGCCCTCATCAGCCAGGCTAGCTTGAAGGCAGTGGCAAAGTGAGCAAGGGACCCACGTCTGGGCATACCCTGCCAACTCAGGGCGAACAAAGCAAACACAAGGAGATGATGGACGGAGCGACTGAAACTTTTCAGACACTCACCCCCAGTCACAGATCTGGGTTGAATCCATCATCGTTCTTTAGCTCACTTCGCCACCCCAGTTCAGACACAGCTATATGCAAATCAGTCTTGACCCTGTGCCTCATGGGAACAGTCCAGCCCGAACTGCCAAGCCATGTCTTCCCTGGACCGGAAACAAGCATCCTGGGACCGGTCTCAGGCTAACAGCCCTCATCAGCCAGGCTAGCTTGAATCCAGTGGCAAAGTGAGCAAGGGACCCACGTCTGGGCATACCCTGCCAACTTAGGGCGAACAAAGCAAACACAAGGAGATGATGGACGGAGCGCTGAAACTTTTCAGACACTCACCCCCAGTCACAGATCTGGGTTGAATCCATCATCGTTCTTTAGCTCACTTCGCCACCCCAGTTCAGACACAGCTATATGCAAATCAGTCTTGACCCTGTGCCTCATGGGAACAGTCCAGCCCGAACTGCCAAGCCATGTCTTCCCTGGACCGGAAACAAGCATCCTGGGACCGGTTTCGGGCTAACAGCCCTCATCAGCCAGGCTAGCTTGAATCCAGTGGCAAAGTGAGCAAGGGACCCACGTCTGGGCATACCCTGCCAACTTAGGGCGAACAAAGCAAACACAAGGAGATGATGGACGGAGCGCTGAAACTTTTCAGACACTCACCCCTAGTCACAGATCTGGGTTGAATCCATCATCGTTCTTTAGCTCACTTCGCCACCCCAGTTCAGACACAGCTATATGCAAATCTGTCTTGACCCTGTGCCTCATGGGAACAGTCCAGCCCGAACTGCCAAGCCATGTCTTCCCTGGACCGGAAACAAGCATCCTGGGACTGGTTTCGGGATAACAGCCCTCATCAGCCAGGCTAGCTTGAATCCAGTGGCAAAGTGAGCAAGGGACCCACGTCTGGTCATACCCTGCCAACTTAGGGCGAACAAAGCAAACACAAGGAGATGATGGACGGAGCGCCTAAACTTTTCAGACACTCACCCCCAGTCACAGATCTGGGTTGAATCCATCATCGTTCTTTAGCTCACTTCGACACCCCAGTTCAGACACAGCTATATGCAAATCAGTCTTGACCCTGTGCCTCATGGGAACAGTCCAGCCCGAACTGCCAAGCCATGTCTTCCCTGGACCGGAAACAAGCATCCTGGGACTGGTTTCGGGCTAACAGCCCTCATAAACCAGGCTAGCTTGAATCCAGTGGCAAAGTGAGCAAGGGACCCACGTCTGGGCATACCCTGCCAACTTAAGGCGAACAAAGCAAACACAAGGAGATGATGGACGGAGCGCTGAAACTTTTCAGACACTCACCCCCAGTCACAGATCTGGGTTGAATCCATCATCGTTCTTTAGCTCACTTCGCCACCCCAGTTCAGACACAGCTATATGCAAATCAGTCTTGACCCTGTGCCTCATGGGAACAGTCCAGCCCGAACTGCCAAGCCATGTCTTCCCTGGACCGGAAACAAGCATCCTGGGACCGGTTTCGGGCTAACAGCCCTCATCAGCCAGGCTAGCTTGAATCCAGTGGCAAAGTGAGCAAGGGACCCACGTCTGGGCATACCCTGCCAACTTAGGGCGAACAAAGCAAACACAAGGAGATGATGGACGGAGCGCTGAAACTTTTCAGACACTCACCCCCAGTCACAGATCGTGGGTTGAATCCATCGTCGTTCTTTAGCTCACTTCGCCACCCCAGTTCAGACACAGCTATATGCAAGTCAGTCTTGACCCTGTGCCTCATGGGAACAGTCCAGCCCGAACTGCCAAGCCATGTCTTCCCTGGACCGGAAACAAGCATCCTGGGACCGGTTTCGGGCTAACAGCCCTCATCAGCCAGGCTAGCTTGAATCCAGTGGCAAAGTGAGCAAGGGACCCACATCTGGGCATACACTGCCAACTTAGGGCGAACAAAGCAAACACAAGGAGATGATGGACGGAGTGCTGAAACTTTTCAGACACTCACCCCCAGTCACAGATCTGGGTTGAATCCATCATCGTTCTTTAGCTCACTTCGCCACCCCAGTTCAGACACAGCTATATGCAAATCAGTCTTGACCCTGTGCCTCATGGGAACAGTCCAGCCCGAATTGCCAAGCCATGTCTTCCCTGGACCGGAAACAAGCATCCTGGGTCCGGTCTCAGGCTAACAGCCTTCATCAGCCAGGCTAGCTTGAATCCATTGGCAAAGTGAGCAAAGGACCCACATCTGGGCATACCCTGCCAACTTAGGGCGAACAAAGCAAACACAAGGAGATGATGGACGGAGCGCTGAAACTTTTCAGACACTCACCCACAGTCACAGATGTGGGTTGAATCCATCATCGTTCTTTAGCTCACTTCGCCACCCCAGTTCAGACACAGCTGTATGCAAATCAGTCTTGACCCTGTGCCTCATGGGAACAGTCCAGCCCGAACTGCCAAGCCATGCCTTCCCTGGACCGGAAACAAGCATCCTGGGACCTGTTTCGGGCTAACAGCCCTCATCAGCCAGGCTAGCTTGAATTCAGTGGCAAAGTGAGCAAGGGACCCACGTCTGGGCATACCCTGCCAACTTAGGGCGAACAAAGCAAACACAAGGAGATGATGGACGGAGCGCTGAAACTTTTCAGACACTCACCCCTAGTCACAGATCTGGGTTGAATCCATCATCGTTCTTTAGCTCACTTCGCCAGCCCAGTTCAGACACAGCTATAAGCAAATCTGTCTTGACCCTGTGCCTCATGGGAACAGTCCAGCCCGAACTGCCAAGCCATGTCTTCCCTGGACCGGAAACAAGCATCCTGAGACCAGTTTCGGGCTAACAGCCCTCATCAGCCAGGCTATCTTGAATCCAGTGGCAAAGTGAGCAAGGGACCCACGTCTGGGCATACCCTGCCAACTTAGGGCAAACAAAGCAAACACAAGGAGATGATGGACGGAGCGCTTAAACTTTTCAGACACTCACCCCCAGTCACAGATCTGGGTTGAATCCATCATCGTTCTTTAGCTCACTTCGACACCCCAGTTCAGACACAGCTATATGCAAATCAGTCTTGACCCTGTGCCTCATGGGAACTGTCCAGCCCGAACTGCCAAGCCATGTCTTCCCTGGACCGGAAACAAGCATCCTGGGACTGGTTTCGGGCTAACAGCCCTCATAAACCAGGCTAGCTTGAATCCAGTGGCAAAGTGAGCAAGGGACCCACGTCTGGGCATACCCTGCCAACTTAAGGCGAACAAAGCAAACGCAAGGAGATGATGGACGGAGCGCTGAAACTTTTCAGACACTCACCCCCAGTCACAGATCTGGGTTGAATCCATCATCGTTCTTTAGCTCACTTCGCCACCCCAGTTCAGACACAGCTATATGCAAATCAGTCTTGACCCTGTGCCTCATGGGAACAGTCCAGCCCGAACTACCAAGCCATGTCTTCCCTGGACCGGAAACAAGCATCCTGGGACCGGTTTCGGGCTAACAGCCCTCATCAGCTAGGCTAGCTTGAATCCAGTGGCAAAGTGAGCAAGGGACCCATGTCTGGGCATACCCTGCCAACTTAAGGCGAACAAAGCAAACACAAGGAGATGATGGACGGAGCGCTGAAACTTTTCAGACACTCACCCCCAGTCACAGATCTGAGTTGAATCCATCATCGTTCTTTAGCTCACTTCGCCACCCCAGTTCAGACACAGCTATATGCAAATCAGTCTTGACCCTGTGCCTCATGGGAACAGTCCAGCCGGAACTACCAAGCCATGTCTTCCCCGGACCGGAAACAAGCATGCTGAGACCGGTTTCGGGCTAACAGCCCTCATCAGCCAGGCTAGCTTGAATCCAGTGGCAAAGTGAGCAACGGACCCACGTCTGGGCATACCCTGCCAACTTAAAGCGAACAAAGCAAACACAAGGAGATGATGGACGGAGGGCTGAAACATTTCGGACACTCACCCCCAGTCACAGATATGGGTTGAATCCATCATCATTCTTTAGCTCACTTCGCCACCCCAGTTCAGACACAGCTATAGGCAAATCAGTCTTGACCCTGTGCGTCATGGGAACAGTCCAGCCCGAACTGCCAAGCCATGTCTTCCCTGGACTGGAAACAAGCATCCTGAGACCGGTTTCGGGCTAACAGCCCTCATCAGCCAGGCTATCTTGAATCCAGTGGCAAAGTGAGCAAGGGACCCACGTCTGGGCATACCCTGCCAACTTAAAGCGAACAAAGCAAACACAAGGAGATGATGGACGGAGGGCTGAAACTTTCAGACACTCACCCCCAGTCACATATCTGGGTTGAATCCATCATCATTCTTTAGCTCACTTCGCCACCCCAGTTCAGACACAGCTATATGAAAATCAGTCTTGACCCTGTGCCTAATGGGAACAGTCCAGCCCGAAGTGCCAAGCCATATCTTCCCTGGACCGGAAACAAGCATCCTGGGACCGGTTTCAGGCTAACAGCCCTCATCAGCCAGGCTAGCTTGAATCCAGTGGCAAAGTGAGCAAGGGACCCACGTCTGGGCATACCCTGCCAACGTAGGGCGAACAAAGCAAACACAAGGAGATGATGGACGGAGGACTGAAACTTTTCAGACACTCACCCCCAGTCACAGATGTGGTTTGAATCCATCATCGTTCTTTACCTCACTTCGCCACCTCAGTTCAGACACAGCTATATGCAAATCAGTCTTGACCCT
This sequence comes from Calotriton arnoldi, assembly GCA_963921515.1. Taxonomy (NCBI): domain Eukaryota; kingdom Metazoa; phylum Chordata; class Amphibia; order Caudata; family Salamandridae; genus Calotriton; species Calotriton arnoldi. The sequence continues at coordinate 145,547 of CAWUFW010020510.1, forward strand.
GTGCCTCATGGGAACAGTCCAGCCCGAACTGCCAAGCCATGTCTTCCCTGGACCGGAAACAAGCATCCTGGGACCGGTTCTCAGGCTAACAGCCCTCATCAGCCAGGCTAGCTTGAATCCAGTGGCAAAGTGAGCAAGGGACCCACATCTGGGCATACCCTGCCAACTTAGGGCGAACAAAGCAAACACAAGGAGATGATGGACGGAGCGCTGAAACTTTTCAGACACTCACCCCCAGTCACAGATCTGGGTTGAATCCATCATCGTTCTTTAGCTCACTTCGCCACCCCAGTTCAGACACAGCTGTATGCAAATCAGTCTTGACCCTGTGCCTCATGGGAACAGTCCAGCCCGAACTGCCAAGCCATGCCTTCCCTGGACCGGAAACAAGCATCCTGGGACCTGGTTTCGGTCTAACAGCCCTCATCAGCCAGGCTAGCTTGAATCCAGTGGCAAAGTGAGCAAGGGACCCACGTCTGGGCATACCCTGCCAACTTAGGGCGAACAAAGCAAACACAAGGAGATGATGGACGGAGCGCTGAAACTTTTCAGACACTCACCCCTAGTCACAGATCTGGGTTGAATCCATCATCGTTCTTTAGCTCACTTCGCCAGCCCAGTTCAGACACAGCTATAAGCAAATCTGTCTTGACCCTGTGCCTCATGGGAACAGTCCAGCCCGAACTGCCAAGCCATGTCTTCCCTGGACCGGAAACAAGCATCCTGAGACCAGTTTCGGGCTAACAGCCCTCATCAGCCAGGCTATCTTGAATCCAGTGGCAAAGTGAGCAAGAGACCCATGTCTGGGCATACCCTGCCAACTTAGGGCAAACAAAGCAAACACAAGGAGATGATGGACGGAGCGCTTAAACTTTTCAGACACTCACCCCCAGTCACAGATCTGGGTTGAATCCATCATCGTTCTTTAGCTCACTTCGACACCCCAGTTCAGACACAGGTATATGCAAATCAGTCTTGACCCTGTGCCTCATGGGAACTGTCCAGCCCGAACTGCCAAGCCATGTCTTCCCTGGACCGGAAACAAGCATCCTGGGACTGGTTTCGGGCTAACAGCCCTCATAAACCAGGCTAGCTTGAATCCAGTGGCAAAGTGAGCAAGGGACCCACGTCTGGGCATACCCTGCCAACTTAAGGCGAACAAAGCAAACGCAAGGAGATGATGGACGAAGCGCTGAAACTTTTCAGACACTCACCCCCAGTCACAGATATGGGTTGAATCCATCATCATTCTTTAGCTCACTTCGCCACCCCAGTTCAGACACAGCTATATGAAAATCAGTCTTGACCCTGTGCCTAATGGGAACAGTCCAGCCCGAAGTGCCAAGCCATATCTTCCCTGGACCGGAAACAAGCATCCTGGGACCGGTTTCAGGCTAACAGCCCTCATCAGCCAGGCTAGCTTGAATCCAGTGGCAAAGTGAGCAAGGGACCCACGTCTGGGCATACCCTGCCAACGTAGGGCGAACAAAGCAAACACAAGGCGATGATGGACGGAGCGCTGAAACTTTCCAGACACTCACCCACAGTCACAGATGTGGGTTGAATCCATCATCGTTCTTTAGCTCACTTCGCCACCCCAGTTCACACACAGCTATATGCAAGTCAGTCTTGACCCTGTGCCTCATGGGAACAGTCCAGTCCGAACTGCCAAGCCATGTCTTCCCTGGACCGGAAACAAACATCCTGGGACCGGTTTCGGGCTAACAGCCCTCATCAGCCAGGCTAGCTTGAATCCAGTGGCCAAGTGAGCAAGGGACCCACATCTGGGCGTACACTGCCAACTTAGGGCGAACAAAGCAAACACAAGGAGATGATGGACGGAGCACTGAAACTTTTCAGACACTCACCCCCAGTCACAGATGTGGTTTGAATCCATCATCGTTCTTTACCTCACTTCGCCACCTCAGTTCAGACACAGCTATATGCAAATCAGTCTTGACCCTGTGCCTCATGGGAACAGTCCAGCCCGAACTGCCAAGCCATGTCTTCCCTGGACCGGAAACAAGCATCCTGGGACCGTTCTCAGGCTAACAGCCCTCATCAGCCAGGCTAGCTTGAATCCAGTGGCAAAGTGAGCAAGGGACCCACATCTGGGCATACACTGCCAACTTAGGGCGAACAAAGCAAACACAAGGAGATGATGGACGGAGCACTGAAACTTTTCAGACACTCACCCCCAGTCACAGATGTGGGTTGAATCCATCATCGTTCTTTAGCTCACTTCGCCACCCCAGTTCAGACACAGCTGTATGCAAATCAGTCTTGACCCTGTGCCTCATGGGAACAGTCCAGCCCGAACTGCCAAGCCATGCCTTCCCTGGACCGGAAACAAGCATCCTGGGACCTGTTTCGGTCTAACAGCCCTCATCAGCCAGGCTAGCTTGAATCCAGTGGCAAAGTGAGCAAGGGACCCACATCTGGGCATACCCTGCCAACTTAGGGCGAACAAAGCAAACACAAGGAGATGATGGACGGAGCGCTGAAACTTTTCAGACACTCACCCCCAGTCACAGATCTGGGTTGAATCCATCATCGTTCTTTAGCTCACTTCGCCAGCCCAGTTCAGACACAGCTATAAGCAAATCTGTCTTGACCCTGTGCCTCATGGGAACAGTCCAGCCCGAACTGCCAAGCCATGTCTTCCCTGGACCGGAAACAAGCATCCTGAGACCAGTTTCGGGCTAACAGCCCTCATCAGCCAGGCTATCTTGAATCCAGTGGCAAAGTGAGCAAGAGACCCATGTCTGGGCATACCCTGCCAACTTAGGGCAAACAAAGCAAACACAAGGAGATGATGGACGGAGCGCTTAAACTTTTCAGACACTCACCCCCAGTCACAGATCTGGGTTGAATCCATCATCGTTCTTTAGCTCACTTCGACACCCCAGTTCAGACACAGCTATATGCAAATCAGTCTTGACCCTGTGCCTCATGGGAACTGTCCAGCCCGAACTGCCAAGCCATGTCTTCCCTGGACCGGAAACAAGCATCCTGGGACTGGTTTCGGGCTAACAGCCCTCATAAACCAGGCTAGCTTGAATCCAGTGGCAAAGTGAGCAAGGGACCCACGTCTGGGCATACCCTGCCAACTTAAGGCGAACAAAGCAAACGCAAGGAGATGATGGACGGAGCGCTGAAACTTTTCAGACACTCACCCCCAGTCACAGATCTGGGTTGAATCCATCATCGTTCTTTAGCTCACTTCGCCACCCCAGTTCAGACACAGCTATATGCAAATCAGTCTTGACCCTGTGCCTCATGGGAACAGTCCAGCCCGAACTACCAAGCCATGTCTTCCCTGGACCGGAAACAAGCATCCTGGGACCGGTTTCGGGCTAACAGCCCTCATCAGCTAGGCTAGCTTGAATCCAGTGGCAAAGGGAGCAAGGGACCCATGTCTGGGCATACCCTGCCAACTTAAGGCGAACAAAGCAAACACAAGGAGATGATGGACGGAGCGCTGAAACTTTTCAGACACTCACCCCCAGTCACAGATCTGAGTTGAATCCATCATCGTTCTTTAGCTCACTTCGCCACCCCAGTTCAGACACAGCTATATGCAAATCAGTCTTGACCCTGTGCCTCATGGGAACAGTCCAGCCGGAACTACCAAGCCATGTCTTCCCCGGACCGGAAACAAGCATGCTGAGACCGGTTTCGGGCTAACAGCCCTCATCAGCCAGGCTAGCTTGAATCCAGTGGCAAAGTGAGCAACGGACCCTCGTCTGGGCATACCCTGCCAACTTAAAGCGAACAAAGCAAACACAAGGAGATGATGGACGGAGGGCTGAAACATTTC